>VZSZ01007119.1:226237-287970 GCA_013398815.1 Ibidorhyncha struthersii
CGACCGCGGCTTTAAATACTAATATATTTGCTAATGTGAGCGCGATGTGCAGCAGTTCAGCCTCGCAGCCCGGCGCAGGCTGCAGCGCAACGCCCCGCGGCTGCAGGAGTCGCCAGAGGCAGCCGCAGCACCTGGGGCAGACGGGGGGAACCTGGATGGGGCACCAGGCAGAGGGCATCACTTCAAGAAATAATTAAAGTCGGTATTTCTGAAATTAAATCCCAAGGCGGGCAGCTCCCAGATTCATGATTAGATCCCAATCTGTAAGCCCTCAGGGTCACAGATGATAGGGAAGACCACTGGTCGGTCTGCTGAGTTTAATTACACAGAGACATTCTGCATTAACTCTGCAAACTCACACTTTTAATGCCTAACCATTAAGGATCGCGTTTCCTCCCGTAGGTGTAAAACCGAGCAGATGGAACGCACGAGCAGCTGGCTGGAAGCAGCCATGGCCAGCACGAAGCCCGGGCTCACCTGAGCGCTTCCCTGGGGACACGGGTGTGGGATCTGCCACCCACAGCCTCTGCGCGGCCCCGGAGCCGAGAGGTGACAGACAGAGATGGCATCGTCCTGCTCTTCTCGGGGAAGGTCCCCGCTTCTGGGTGTCGGTCGGCAGCAGCGGTAGGTGGGTAGGCATGCAGGCGTTTAAACCCAAGTGTGGTCAGAGACAGCTGTAGCAGTTTTTGCGTTGTGGAAGAGTGTCTGCAAACATGTGGGCGGGTTTCCAAGTTATTAAGGAGTGGGCTGAACACAGAGGGCTCTGGAATGTGGGCTAATGAGGAGATGGGCGTTCGTCTGGGCACGCAATTACACAGAGTCAAGTGAGCCACATTTGTGTTCAATTCATTTAGACCAGTGCCTTATCCTAGAGTTACTGTTTCATAATTGCACTTCAAGAGCTTCTGCTTATATGTGGTATGACTTCCTTAAAAGCAGGTAGGTGTTCTTTGTTAGTTAAAATATTTTATTTTCTTTACGCTCAATTACCAGGGAATCTGAAGCTGACATTTGCTATATCTAGGCTTGGTGAGCCAATTTTCTATAAACTACTCCCTGATTGCCAGAGGTATGAAAGATGTTCCATTAATATCAGCTGACATGAACAAACCACCAAAGAAGGCTTCATTGTTCAGACATTAGCAACACCTTAATTTATGATTACCTAGCAGAGACCACGATGCACAGTTTACCATGCACTGGATTCATGTACAACAGTGCCTTTCACTGAAACACTCCTAGTAGCAATGTTGAGCAGTGCAGAAAAGACAAAGCTAACTGCAGTCTAGAAGTTGAGTCATCCAAATGCTTAGCATGGCTACTTTCAATTACATGTTTTTTTCTTAATTTAACAGTCTTTGCCCAAGGATTTGAACCAGCTACTATAAAACTCGTTTAGGTTTTGGTTTGGGTGTTTTTTTTTTTTTTTCATTTTAGCATGTGACATAGTGCTGTTCAGTAAGGACATAGGAAAGAGAACTGCCAGGAAAGACAGTGGAAGCAAAGATAACAAACATTTCCTGGAACCACCACATTAGGTTTGTGTGCAAGCTCAGCAGCAAGCCCGCAGCTTCCTGGGGTCTGAAAAGAAGCACTGACTGGAAGAGACACAGCAAGACTACTTTCCCTTTTGTGGTGTGACTGCACTTCAGTACTTACCACGTTACTGCTGTTCCCTACAAACCCGTCACCCAAAGAAAGGTCTCGCTAAGGAGAATTCCACTTCAGTCTGTACAGGGTGGGGCGGGGGGCTGGACTGAGGGAATCTCCGATCTCTAAGGGAATTCAGAGAAATAATCCTACCACAGGTTAGATCTTGCTCCCTTCCAACACTAGCTTAAGCCAGAGATGGAAGGATACTGCAAGTCTGACTGTAAAGCATCAGTAAATATATTAATACATATTACTGTTGGAATATAGAATTAACATGTTACTTTGGAACATAGAAAGTCAGCGTATACGGAAATTCAAATTTTGGCCACAATCTCAGCTCTTTAATGACGCCTAAAGTCCCTTTCCAATAGGATCCTCATTCCTCACATCCTGGACCAAAGTTTTCTTCAAATCTCTTCATTTTTTAAGCAGTGATTCCCTCACTACAGGGTATAAGATGGTCCAGGGCTATTTTTAACCTACCCACTACATACTTATGGTAAAGTAGCCATATACGTCTTAACACCACTGCCCTGCTTCCCAGCCTCCCTGAAATACCTCCTGGACCCTTCTCTAAAACCCTCCTCCCATCAAGCCCCTGCTGAGACTCTCCTTGCTTTGCTCTCTGCATTGTGACGCTTTGTTGCAGGCACCACAATGCTGCTTGTGGAAGAGCTCTGTGACTGCTTTGTGGTTTCCCCTCAGAGCCTGTTAACAGTAGCAGAGTGTGTTCAACAGCCAAGACGTAGGTACTTCATACAAGAGAGTCACCAAATGTCTGAGTGGAGAGGGAGACACGTTTTTTCATCCTGCCTGAATTTTTGAATTGTTTTTCACATTCAAATAAAATAATGAGAATCTTAAACTGTTTTGTGACTTGCAAAACTTTTGAATTATGTTAATTTACATTTTGATAATGGTAAAGCCATTTCACATTGGGCTTTTAGTTTTAAAATGAAATTAGCGTGTAAAAAAGAGTCTGAACCATTGTCTTTTAAAAAAATGCAAATAAGATATTCTGACAACTTCAAAACAAGAAAATTCAAATGAAATAAAAAAAACTGGCAAAAGATTACTTTTGTTATCTGGAAAAAAGTTTTCGATTCCAACAAATTGTAATTTTTACACAGAAAAAGCATCCCAGGCCAACTGAGCTGCACATTGCATTGAGTACTTCCAGGTGTGACATTCCGTTGGTTTCTGTAGCTGTTTGGAAGGCAGAGGCTACTCATTCTGCAGTCTAAAACTCAACCAGAAAACAAAGAGCAGGATGTCACTCTCTTAATCGGATGTGAAGGAGTCTTGTCTAGTGTACTTTGCCCACTTTGTATTTCTTTTGCTTGCTACTTTCTGAGAGGAGGTGGAGGTTGGTACATTAATGCTGTGTCAGAATGGTCCTCAGCACAAACGCTCTTCTCTCTGTTCCAAACACAGAGTCTAATCCTCGGGGAGCAGCTCTGTAGGGCTTCAGGAAATTAAAACTGAGATAAACAGCAGCAATCTCAAATCTACAGGTCTATGGGAGTTTTTGTCCTCTATGCCACAAGCCAGTAGGACAGGGTTTTTAGTCTGAGTTTTGTATATGTTGAACTAGCTGGGGAGGGAAAAGCACACTGTGAACTGTTTGTATGAGAATTGCTATGCCCAAAATAGCTCAAAATGTGTTTCTTACCCATAAAAATATACAGGGACCATCATCTACTCCCACTATAAATAGTGGGAAATGGTATTTCATTCAGAATCTACATATGTTTCTATGGAACATTATTCTCTTGAGAGGAAAGTGATGGGACAAGAATGTGCTCTTCAATAACTGGGGAGAACCTCACTGGAGGAATAGCAGAAGATTATCAGTGAGTTAAATCAGCATATGTCAGAGGAGGAAAAGAGCACTGGAATCAATAACAGTTTTTCTACTGTCTACCATCAGTTTTGCACTGGGCTTTCTAATCTTAACCAAAAGAGTTTGCTTGGAGCAGGGCAGCGTGCTAAGTTAGCAGAATGTCTCAGTAATGCAGCAGTGTAACATAAGTCTTACTTGGCAAAGTTATGACCATTAGGCTGAAGGCAGTTCCAAAAACCAAAAAGAAAATGTCTGGGTATCCAAGAATTACAAAAGCTTTGGGACAACTACTGCTGTAGTAAGCCACCTCAAAGAAGAAGTAAAGTGTGGAGACACATAACTTTGCAGCGATCAATGCTTTGTGCTGTTTTAACAGCTATATGGAGTCGACACCCTTTTATATATCTTTCAGCTTAAATGCACCCTTTGACTTCTCAACCGTGGACCATAGAAACACAGGGGTGACATGCTTTGAGAATACTTTGAGAGTGACAGGTGTTAAGAATACAGTGAGGGTGATGACTGCTAGCACAATCTATGGCATTAATTTCACTGTTTTCTTCCTGACGATTCTTTTTTCTTTTAGCTAGTAAGATGGAAATGATGGCAGATGCGTATGACACAAGAGAGATCTTGAGGCCTTTGGTGTTCCGTCTCCATGAGAATGTCCCTGCAATAGTCCGTGAGGTTTTGCTGGAACGCGGCTGGACTGAATTTGACAAAAAGGAGCAAGATGACGCAGACTGGAACCTGTACTGGCGGAACTCACCTTTCCGCATGACAGACCACCACAGCATTAAACCATGGCAGAGACTCAACCACTACCCAGAAGCTGTCCGGATCACTAGAAAAGACTATCTGGCACGGCATCTGAAACGTATGAAAGGAGCATATGGATCAGCTCTGTATGAATTTAGTCCAGTGGCATTCATCATGCCCAACGACTATGCCAAATTTGTAGAAGCATACAGCAAGGAGAGACAGTCCGTAGGCAGAAGACCTAGCTACTGGATTTGCAAGCCTGTGGATCTCTCCCGTGGAAGGGGCATACTCATTTTCCAAGACATTAAAGACTTAGTATATGACTGTACAGTCATTGTGCAGAAGTACATTAGCAACCCGTTGCTCATTTCGGGGTATAAACTGGATCTGCGCCTTTATGTGTGCGTCACCAGTTTTTGCCCCCTCACCATTTACACTTATGAAGAAGGACTCGTGAGGTTTGCCACTGAAAAGTTTGACCTTGGTTCTCTGGACAATGTCTGTGCCCACCTAACAAACACCAGCATCAACAAATGTGGAGCTTCATATAAAAAATATAAGGAAGGGATTGGCTGTGGCTGCAAATGGACATTCAGCAAATTTCGTTCTTACCTTCGAATATTTGGGGTTGATGACATGCTCCTTTGGCAGAAGATCAATAACATAGTGATTCTCACCCTGCTTGCTGTAACCCCCTTACCAGTGGCTTCCAATTGCTTTGAGCTCTTTGGTTTTGACATCCTGATTGATGACAAATTCAAGCCGTGGCTTTTAGAAGTCAATTACAATCCAGCCTTGTGTTTAGACTGTTCCATTGATGATACTGTGAAAAGAAAACTTCTTCATGATATTGTTGAACTGCTGAACTACAAACAGATTGATACTTTCAGGCAAAACCAAGTGTCTGGGACAAAGGCTGGCAGAAGGCAGGTGCCCTGGAGCACAGCTGGTGAGAGTGCCACTGGGGAGGCTCCAGGCTTACTCACTTGCCGAAAAGTGGCTAAATGTACTTCTGCTTCTTCTTTCCAACCTGTGCGGCAAGTTGCAAGAGGATCAATTCGTAAAGTGGCTACCCTGAGCAAGAAAACTGCCAGAGCGCATCCAAGAAAAACATTGACTTCCCAGCTGCGGGAAAGGATGAACATGCCAAAAACACCCTCCCAAGCAAAAGTTGAAGCTAAAAATAAACAACTCCCAGGAGCTGGGCATTCTCCACACAAGTCTGCCCAGCTCAGCCACTGGTTACCTACACCCGACTTCTGCAGCTACAAGTTAACCACACGCCCCTATTTCCTCTCTGATAAAGACCAGAGGCCTATCCCCCGGGTAGGAGATTTTGTCCTTATTTTTCCTTTCAACGAAGCTGCACTTCAAGCTTCCAGGGATGGGACAGATGTAAAGAGCATCATAAAGGAAATTAAAAAATTAGTGAGCAAACAGTTACCATCAAAACAGCAGAACATAAAGAAAAGGGTAGGCTGTTTAACTTCTGTGTAACTTCATGATGTTAGGTTATATAGACATATCGTAAATGACAACTTCAGCTTGAAGGAGGTACATGTACACTGAAATTGCATTAGAAAGATAACTCAAACAATACACAGTTTAAAAATTGTAATTTAGCAATTACCATGAGATTATTTTTTAAAATTAAAGTACTGACAATTTTTTTAAAGTAATTCTTGAAACATTAAAGTAATCCCAGAATAAAAATGGAGAATTTTATTTCTCAAAGCATCCTCAGAAATGCCAGTCTTTGTTTATTATTTTTCTCAGCGATCTTTGCTTCTTTTCTTTTACTAAGGGGGCTTTATGACTTGAAAAACTGGTCACTTTACACCAGGGAGCATGCTACATGCACTCAGTTTACAAAGGTGCAGGTAATATGACTGACGCAAAACCATCATGTTTTTGAAGAATCCAGTGAGCTTCCCAGCATTCATTTCCAGAAATTAATTTTGCATTGTAAGAAACAACAGTACGAAACAACTTCAATTTTATGACCAGTAGGGTTCTGTAGAAATTCTTATGGAATTTTTAATTAAGTAATTTTTAAAAAATCTTTATACTGCTCCAGTGTTTTTTTTTTTTTTTCAGATAAACTCTTAATAGAGAAATAATTAGGCTTCCCAAGGTAACAGAGGGCAGAATACAAACTGGAAATACCACGTTCAGAAGACTGGTCAAACCTTTCTCCTGCAGACTCTGCATTAGCCATCTGATGGGTACAGTGGTTAGGCAGCTTTGTTGCTTGCAATAAAACTTTGGTGATCAGCTGTGCATGGAAAAAGACTGAACTGAAGCGTTTTGAGATGGTGGTCATCTCAGGTACCCTTCCCTTGTACATCTTTGCTGCCCCCGGCTGTTTAAATAGAAGTAACGCTGTTCATAAGTCACAGCGTATTCTAAATTTGAATCAAAACTGAGGCCAAATACCGGCTTTAGCATTCTTCCGCTAATGCCAGAAAACATGTGGAAAGATGAAAAGTGGGGTTTCCCAACTGTGTTCCATCTCCCTGAAGGATTCATGAGATTTTGTTCACTATAAACCCTCTAGAACAAAAAACATAGTAAAGTAGGTATGTGTATTACTACAGTTTAAGTACATATGCAGTCACGCTTAAATTGGATTATTTGTGTTCCTACAACAACGAACTATAGCTGGGAGAGCCATTACTGCTTCTGGTTACCTAACGCAAGTGGAAGGTAGGGGAGATAGGGTGTGAGAATCAGCCTGAGAAAAATAATGTGGCATGCGTCATAACTGGTGTGTGAAGGACTCCCAGTTATAACATACCTGACAGAGCTGTCATTTACATAGGTGTTTTTCTGTCTCCTCCTTTTCAAACCAAATTTGTGCTCCTGATTTCAGTAATCCCTTTGCTATTACAGTATAAAATATTACTTGAAAAACTTGTCTTGGTAAATATGGCGGCCACACACTGGTTGACAAAAGTACTGTGAAATCCTCAGTAGTCTCACCGTTTGATTTCACCAATGGAAGTTTTGCTGTTGATTTGCCAAAAAGTAGAACCAGGCCCATGCTTACGTACCGTTACAATCTCCCTGTAAGCAGGAGCTAACAAGGCGCATGCATGCACTGGCAAGGTGAATGCATACATCAGCAAGGTGTTTGAGCATGTGCGTGTCTGCATGCGCACAGTTTTAGAGACTGACTTGCGCGTATCCTCCATGTGTTACACCTGTGCAGGATCACAGGCCTAGTTATTCCAGAATTGGAATGCTTCCTGCAAGTGCAGCAGAGAGTGCTTAATGAAGCAAGGAGCACGCAGCATGCAAAATAGTTCCTTATTTAATTTCCGATTAGAAGGGGTTGTATACACAGGTTATTGAATGGCAAATGGTGATTTAAGGCTCAAAGCTGCAAACAAAGCCTGTTTTCTGTATTACTATAGAAACAAAGAGAATGTCAGTGTATTAACTGGAGAACAGGGGCCTTTTGTTAAAAGGAATTCCTGGGAATAAAAACAGTGGTCCTTTACAAAACATTAGTATCACATCTAGTTTCCCAGACAAAATGAAAACATTAATCACATTCACTTTTTTCATGATGCTTAACAGAGAAAACAAAACAAACGTAGATTTCTTCTAGTCAGCATAAGGCAGCACTGAACTGAAATTCTTAGCAAAACACATGGACAAAAGTGATCTCTTGGATTACTTTTAATTAAAGTTTCCTTTTACAAAACACATAAAATATATTAAACATTTCAGTAGTGAAAAGCACAGATTTATAAATTGTTCCTTTGTTATACAGGAGTAAAGGAAAAACAATGCAATTTTATTATCACACCAGTTGACATTAAAGTGCATGGATGTTCAGGGCATCATAGTTAAATTCATAAACCCCAGCACGTGTATGGGCAATATTAGCAACGCTTCTTGCTCTATTCAGTCTATTTCTTCCAAAGATGCTCTGTAATTTGAATGGTGATTTGTCCACAGTCTGACCCACTAGAAACTGAAGAGAAGAAAAAGCAATTCCATAATCTTGCAATTATTTTGCACTTAGGTGTGACAAAAGGCTAAAGCAGCATGCTATGAAAGTGTGTTTGTTGCTACAGGAGTTTGAAGGGCCTGAGGAGATAATTGGTCTTCTCAGTCAATGGGCAGGTGATGAGCTGAGCTCCATGGGGGGAAATGCTTCAGTGCTTTGGAAAAATTCAAGACAGATGATGGACAGGCAGTCTACAGGGAAGGCAGTTGAAAGCAGCATCTGATAAATGATTAACCCCCTTAGGTTTCAAGTGCAATCCAAAAAGCCTTGAAGCTGGAGGGACTCACTGACCAGAGACGTTTTTCCACTACTGGGAGAATAAAGGCAGTAGTGGGAGAGGTTGATTCAAAAACAAAGCAACACAGAGGAGGTCTGAGAAAAGACTGCGGGAGGAAAAAGAAAGGGCTGTTTCATCCAGAATAATGACCAGGATGGAATAAACATTACATTTTGTCTTCAAATGTATGAGACAGAGTTCTTAAATTATGATCATATAATTATGGATTAATTTACTTTGGAAGAGACATCCAGAGGTGTGACTGTTCACTGAACTCCTGCTCAGGTTTTGGTCTAATGTGCAGCTCATGATAAGGCCTGATGCGTGCTGGGATCTTCTGCTCCAAAGAACCCAACCAAACTGAAAACATTAATCACTTCCACATTTTTTGTTATTTGTTTTAGTCAGCATAAGACAGCACTGAACTGAAATTCAAAAAGCTCTTAGATTTGAGGTTCTTATGGCATACTCCTTAATTGTAGTCATTTTGTAACTAACCAGCAGAAAACCAAGGGGTGGTGTGATCAATATCATGAAGAAAACACTTCGATGAGAAGTACTATGGGCATTTATTTTAATGTTACATACACAAAGAGGACATGACTGCATTTCCTTCAAGTCTTACTCAAGAGACATTTCATTCGGGTAAGGTTATTCCATACTGAGCACTAGTCACCAAACCAAGTAAATTTCAGCCCTACAGATCGATCCATTCATTTTCACAAGGCTTAAATCTTCCTAACAGTTTTGATGTTGCAGGAAAATGGGTTCAGCTACTTACGTACCGTACAGCCCTTTGAGGGGAAGAATCACTTCTTGTCTAGGATAATATTACCCTCCTCATCTTTGATTCGAACTCGTCCAGTGGAGTACTTGTTTTCTTGTCTGCCATTGCAGTACACAGTTTTTACAGTGCCATCTGGGTACTCCCGCCTCTTGAATTGTGCAGTGTGGACCTCCTTTTGGCCATTACTGAATACCACTATTTTATCTCCATTCCTGAAAGAAATAGCAATGAATGAAGTGATGAGAAGGCATGAGAAGGTTATTAAACTATCTCACTGAGCTGTCTGATGTGACACAACGCAAGTGAAAAACGATGTCAAGTGACAACTTTTCATTAGAAATCTGATCTCACAATAAAATTTCAATAGAAAGGTACTTCAGTACATAGTATAATACCTAATGGATGGTGGGATCTGCATTTTACATTAATCCCTCATGCAGGAATCTCAAGGCATTTTGCAAGCCGGATTTTATTTTATAACAGGATCTTCTCTAAGCCCAGGAGAGGCGTATGTAAGAAAGTCCTGTTGTTATTTTTCCTCATTTTACATGGAGGAGTAGAGAGATAATACATGAAATGTATACATAATACATGAAATGCCTTGCCCAAGATCAGAAAGGGAGCCAAAAAGCTAGGAATAGAGCTCAGGAGTCCTTGTCCTGAGTCCTTGTTAACACAGACAACTGGTGATCTCCCAGCAACGCTGGTCAGTGTAAAATTACATGGAAATAAATAAAGAATATTTCACAGTCACTTTGCCAGTGATAAATGGTCATCTATCATCCAAGGTAGAAGTGAACAATTTTCAATGCCTTATTGTAGCAAAACCTTCGTTATTTTACAAACCCTTTCTCCTTTTGTCTGGAAATTTCCCAGCCATGCAGAACCAACCACAGTTTTAAATGTCAGTATCATTGTACCTGTGCCCAATTCCTGGTTCCTGTCATTAGCACGAGACTTACTTTTCTACTGTTACTACTGTACCATCTGGGAAAAAAGTTTCCTTGAATCCGTTACTATACAGGCATTTCACTGTGTGATCTGGGAACACAATTTCTTGTGTGCCATCAGGATAATGTTTTTCTGTGGAAAAGAAGATGTAAAAAGTCTGTCTAGTGTTCTTTATGTTGCTTTACACAGAGCTAGATCAGATTTTTTTTGATGTTTTAGGGAGGATGGAAATGATATCCAGCATACTGCTAATGAAATTAAAGAATCAAATAATCAGATAATCAAAATTAGAAGAGAGGGATTTACACCCCATTATTATCTTTGCTTTGTAGAAGGAAACTGAGCAGTAAAGTGATGGAACATACTGGAAGTCAAATGCAAAGACAATGCAAATTGAGAAGGAAAACCCCAATCTGCTGGAGTCAGAATCAGATGACACTTTCATAATAGAAACCTTCCTGCACATGTAGTTCACATTTATGAGCTCTTGCATACCTATCTGATTATTAGGGAACTGCAGCACCTCCAGGCCATCTGGATAAGCAGTGTGGGTTGTCTGTGCATCTGCATAATAATAAATCTGGAAGGAGAGTGAAGTGTTTGCAGCATGTTCACAATATTTGCATAAGCAGATTCAGGCATAACAATGTGCTTAAAAATAAGCCATCTTAAAAAGGTCATTTCAAGGGCATTTTCTGTATCTGCCATCCATAAAAGCAGCTATGTTTCAGTTTCTGTTCCTTCCTCTCATTCACCCCCCTCCTCATGGCTGTGTCTAGATGTTGCCACTTTCATCTCTGTAGCGTACAAGACAACAGTTCACGCGTGAAAGTCATCTTCCCATCTCTTTGCTTTGGCTCCCATCCATGCACTATTAATTTAAAATAGTCCCACTGCTGCCAAGGCCTCACTTATTTCCAGTCTAGCTCTCATTATTATTAACTATTTATATTTACATAATGCCAAGAGGGAAGTACCTCCTGTGCTACCAACCCTACAAAAGTATAAAAACTGGTCCTTGCTTCAGATGGCCACCTCTGTCCTTTGCCTTCTTTCAGTCTCCTTTAATCCGTTTGGCCAACTACCCATTTGTTCCTTTGACTATTACCTCCATCTCTTTCCACTTTGGTCCTTGTAGATGAAGCAGTGTCACCACTCAGGGTTGTTAAACTAACACCTTCCTCAATTTCTCCCAGAATTGATAGATCAAGATGAATGATAGGACCTTGTTGGAAAATTGCTTAATCATTTAATTTTCCTTAAAGAAAAAAAATGTTACACACCACTCTCTGATCTGGCATGATCTTCTTTACATCTCCATTGAAAAAGCTAATCTTAGTCATCCTTTTGTCAGCACTGATCTCTTTTTTAGTACCATTGCGGAAAGTGATGATGCGACGTCCATCAGTAAGCACCTCTTCTACCTTCAAACACATAGAGCATCTAATGTAAATGAAGTTTAAGGACATGAGTAACATTGCACTGCATTCCAACTAAATTGGAGCTTGAAGTAAGTCACACTATGCTTTTGTATTTCAAAAGCTATCTCTGCAGCACAGGTGCATTATTTTTGCCTCATATGTGTGTAAAAGAGACCTAAAGTAATTTTCTTGTCACAAAATGAACTCACTTCTAGCACTCATCCCAAGTTCCCACCCCACCACCTTGTTTTCCTGTTAAGCGAGGTAACGCACACACACAGCCCTGTGGCAATAAGGAAGCCATTCAGGTTTTTCCTTGACCAACTTCGGTGAGTTACTGTCTGTACTAATTTCATATATGCTGGTACACATTCCAAGTCACTCAGGAGACCCCAGTTCTGGATTGTGTGAACCAAAATGATTAAACTCGATATATTAACACAGACTGCTGACATATGTTAACCATTTTATTCCAAGTATCGTAACCCTGTACGGACATTCAGTACTACAGAATTAAATGCGGCTGCATGCAGAGATCTGCAGAATTGCTGAAGACTTCTTAACAACAGGGGGCAATAATGTCATCTGTGTGCTCTTCTACAAAAAATACATTGGTCAAAGAAGACTTCATACCTAGCATAGCCTCTGGTTAATCAGTTTTCCTGCAATTACTATGGCAGCTGGTTCTGTTCACTATGTATCAAATCCCATAATATAGTTCATTTGGAAGAGTCCAAGGAAGAGAACAACCAGAAGGTGCCCTATAGCTTTGCCATATGCCTCAAATTTTAACACACCCTCCACAAAACAGGAATACCTCCCAAACAAAACAAACCAAAAAAGCATAAATATGCCTGGGGGAAGAGAAACGTGGTATTTTTCCAACAGGCATTGTAATGATTACTGAGGGCAAGATTTTATTTTTTTAGAAATTACTTTATTTAAAAATTACTAGTTAGTTATGGAAAAATGTTCTTACACCTACTTCTTTTTTTTTTTTTTTAGAATGGTTTGGATTGAAAGGGACCTTAAAGATCATCTAGTTCCAACCCCCCTTCCATGGGCAGGGACACCTTCCACTAGACCAGGTTGCTCCCCCCATCCAACCTGGCCTTGAACACTTCTAGGGATGGGGCCTCCACAACTTCCCCGGGCAACCTGTTCCAGTGCCTCAACACCCTCATTGTGAATGTTTTTTTACCTAATATCTATTCTAAATCTCCCCTTTTTCAGTTTGAAGCCATTCTCCCTTGTCCAATCACTACATGCCCTCGTAAAAAGTCCCTCTCCAGCCTTCTTGTAGGTGGCCTTCAGATACTGGAAGGCTGTGACAAAAAGCATTGCTACAAGAAGTTCCACATGGTTTAAATGAGAGTTAATAGCTCTTTCTAAAGGCATCAATCCCCATTTTGACCTCTCTGTCTAGTTGCACAAGAAATTTCAAATCACCACTCAATTTTATTAATAAGATCTGGTGGTAAAAATGTCAGAGTGAACTTTTTTCACAATTATTTTTATTTTGAGGATCAAAACAATGGATAGTGCAGTTTCTACTTCTACGAGAGTGAATTGTGATTGGTAGAAGCTTTCACAGACCCCATCCCAGCATTAGCTATAAAAGAATTGGCATCTCAAACCAGTATTCCCTGAACAACTGTTGTATTGCAAAAGCCTTTTCTATGACTGCTCACTGGAAGGTATCATTAATCAATGCCTGTATTGGCAGGGTGAGAAGAGAAGCCCAGAACCAAACAGACACAGAAACTGAATTACTGTCTTAACTTTATCTAGCCAAAAGGCTTACCCAGAATTGGCAACTGTAATTGGGCATAGATTACCCTCAGTTAATAGCAAGGGAATGTTTTAACAGGATAAGCCTGCTTGGAGTAGTGTCATTTGAAGAGACATCTAGGACTGAGTTCAGATCTGGCCCAGATGAGCAGTGACACTGTTGGAAAGAGTGCTTGTCTACGAGCAGTGAAACTAGTACCAGCTCACCTTTCCCAACCATCCCAATAGCAACGCACCAAATTTCCAATGCATAGACTTATCTACAGAATCAGCCTTTCAAGATCATTCCTGAGGGGCTCTGCAGGAAAGATGATATGGCCACTCAGGAACGAATTATCCAGTTTGGTGGCAGGCAGTGCAGGGACACAATGGGAAGCCAGCAAGAATTGCCCACTCACCCCCTCCTGGAAGACAGCGATTTCCAGAAAAGGGGCAAAACCAGCTGCCACACCGAGCTACGCGCCTCAGGATAAGGGGCAGCTTGAAGCAATCTCGAGATGTAGCTGGGGAATCACTGGGGATGTTGACAGGTGGCTTGAGCAAAGTGGACAGGCTGCACCCAGCACAACTCCACTGACACTGCTCCATGTATAGCCAGTTGTGTATAACGAAAGACCTCTCCCACAGTTGGTGTCCAGCTGGCACAGCTCACTGCCCTTAAATTCACTTCCAAGGAAACAAAAGAGTGGCCTTTAGTCTTGCACTACAAAACACCATCACTACCCCACTAGCACATTTTCATTTCTAATGGTAAGCATATCATGCCTCCCAGCCCACAAATGATGTAGCTGAAACAAAAAGGACTTGGTGAAAGTCATAGAGCAAATCCGTGTGGGAGGTAAGATAATTTGGTTACTTGATTTCCAGCCCACCAGCTATACATATTTTCTACCATTCATGGTGTGAACTTGACACTTCAGCTCTCCTTTAAGGTGCAGATACTTAATTGGAGACATAATTGTCTCAGGCTACTTGAAGCAGTGATTCCCATCTATACTGCAGTCCTATCGGTGATCTCTTCAAGCATTTTTGCATCCTATTTTACCTCACCTTTCCATCCCGATGCTCTATTTTTTCCTGCGCCTCTTTCTGACTTTTTCTTCTTTCTTGATATAACACGGATCTTCTAGATAATATTGATTTTGGAGGCTATATTATGAAAACATCACAGTCAGTGTTATATAAATAGAAATGTTTTTAACATATTCTCATTAATTTTAATCAGCTATGCAAAAAACATATTTACTTTCACATACAGAGCGGTAAGCTGCCCTTCTTTATGTTATTGCCTTGCATTTGTAATGAATTTTGGTATTTTAGTCCTAACTAGCAAGGTTGCACTTTAACTCCAATTAATTTCAGTTTGCAAAGCAAAAGATAGCATAGAGAAATTCCAAAAAGCCCAAAAGTTTTGCATTCTGGCAAAACTACACTATAAGAAATGGAAAGATTAACCACAGGAACAAAGAACAGAACTACCTCTGAATATTGGGTTACTGCTTTGCAAAGAAAGGTACCCGTATTAGCTAGATCCACTCTTCCAAAACTAATTACACGGTTCTTAGCTGTAGGTAATGCTAACTATGTAACTAAGGGCTATTCAGGATGTTACACATCTAATTTACCATTACAATGAGCTTTCTTTGCACTGTCTGGCAGCATAAGTGAGCCTTAAGTTAACCGACATCTGGCACATAGCATCTGGAACAGTTACTAACTAATGTTAATTACAGTTTGAAGATGTGATGTATTTTGAATTGTGGGATCCAAAGGAACAGGGAGTACTGCTTCCCACAGGGCAATGATATGCTCCAGTAAATAGCTGTAAACACAGTGCTTGAAGTTGCCAGATGCATCGCTAAAGCTCTGTGTCCATTGCATAGCATAGGAAAGGGGAATGGAGAATTTTCTTTTTCTTGGTGTGTTTTATTTCAGTTCACAAATGGAAGGAAGACAGTTGCTAATCATATAAGAGCCAGAACCATAAGTTGCTCAAACCTTTGCTTCAGCATCCAGAAAAGCAGGACAACTGTCTTTAGGTACTTTGTTGTCATACTTAGTTATGCCACTTTTCCTGTGTGTGGTCGCAAAAGTCACTTTATTCTGAGGTTTTAGCAATTTTTCTGTCTTTTTAAGATTAAAAGCCTTTTCTTCCTGAGCCAAAATTAAAACATTAACTAGCAACATAAATTTATTAATGTCCAACGGTTGTGCAGGAATGTCTTGATAAAGAAATCTGCTATATTATTTCTAAGCCACTGTAATATAGTTTTAAAGGGTGTATTTATCACGAGTAGAGGCAAGAAAATAAAGCCAGTAGAGTATTGTTCCCAGTTAAATGGGTGTTAGCATGCTGTATCTGAAAACTAAGATCACAGACTCACTGAATTATTTTTTATAGAGTTATAGGGTGAAATACCTCTGTTTCTTCATTGTTACTGCAAGGTTCAAAGCTGCGAATGTTGCTGCTGTGGTTATGTGAGAGGGGCATGTCTTCTGAGCTATCTGAAATGGGCAAAGGCCAGCCTATGAGAAAAAGCAAAGTAAAAGGAGTCATTGAAAGCATATGAAAATTGCTGAATCACGTTTCCATAACTATCTCAGAAGATTTTTTAAGGTGCTAGCTCTCAAATTCTTCTAGCACATTGCTTCTTATGCTGATAATGTTTGCTAACAGCTTGCCCACCCTTCTGAAGCTGCTTTGTCCTGGGAAGGACAAAGTGCTTTGTCTCTGTTCCAGAGAAGTGCAGACTGCGCCCATTCTCCCCCTTCTGGGCTTCCAGGACAACAAACTCAATGAATAAATTGCAGGCAACTGCACAATCTGTTCTCCTTCTCTTGTAAAATACGAATTTTATAATTCTTCAAAGTCTCATAGGAGAGTTTTAGTGACAACATACTGCCTGTGAGCCAAGAGCTGGGGATCAGTGTCTCCGAGTCATTTGCAGACCACTCTAAGCAGGCAGAAAGTTCCCACAAATCTTACCTTTTATGTAGGAAGATGGGTTAGGCTCCTTAAAACCACTCAGATCCGAGACAGCTCCAGGTGATTTCTTATCATCTGTTCTTCTACCAGTAGGAGAGGGCTGATGTACAACCTGAAGCAAAATGGAGAGGCCCTGACATACAGTCATGCTTCACTGTAACATGGGAGCTATCAGTGACATAGCCAGAATGCACTTCCCCTTCCTAGGAGTTTAGCTGCCTGTGAGCGTGACCAGCTCGCTGATACGGTGCAAGTGCCTAATCTTGGCTTAGGCTGTTGTGAAGAAAGAGATGTGGGTGAAAGAGCTGGAAGAAGCCCGAGACAGGGTCCCTCCCTCCTTTTCTTGGGAGCTGCATTTCGGCTGTGGCTCTTGCACTTCGTCCTTGTTGAGTTGCATCGCAGCCATACCCATGGCTGACCATGCACCTCATTGATCCAAACCCCAGCCCTGACCCATGGGCTGACTTCCTGGTGTAACCCCAGACGTACCTCATCACTACGGGCTTTGACGATTTGGATTCTGGCCTGACCCTGACTCCCAGCCCCAGTGCCCTTCTCCCTGGCTGGGGCAGTGGGATGGGCCCTGCCCTACCTGAGCCCCTGGGGACGCCCCTTTTCCCCACAGTGCTCCCAGCCCCTGGCCCCCAGGGAGCCACTGGCCCGTGGGATGCCCCGGTGTTTGGTGCATGTGATCACCTCTGAGCTTTTTCTGAGGGCAGGGGGGCATGTTCCAAAGCATTCACCCATGCTCTGGCCTGCAGGTGCCCGAATAGCTCAATGTAAGAACAATCTCTAAGACAATTTCAGGCAAAAACCCTGCAGTACCAGGGAAAGAAGACTGAGCAGCAGCTATGTGGGGATCATGATCCTGATCCAGCTTCTGAACAGTACTGTAAAAAGAAAATAAAGGCAGTCTAAATAGATGTTGCTACTGGCTTACTTTTTCTGGTTCAAAAGGTGTCAGTCTTCCCTGGTGAGGTGTTCTCCTGCCAGTCGGTGTTGCGCTTCTGCCAACGGAGCAGTTGGATGTTTTCTTTTCGTGATGTTCCTTTGTCACCGATCTCAAAGGACCAGCCCTTTGCACAGAGCTTTTTATTGCCTAAAAGGTTTGAATACATTTGTGTTAAGTTGATATAAACATCTTCAAATAGCATTAAAAATCCTACAACAGGTGCATCATTAAGTGTTTAAAATTTTTAGGAAAATATTTATTTTTGTATGTGGACACACACACATATTTTAGACATAATTCTCTATTTGGGGTCTTATTTTGCTTCACATATTCCTCTCTACTTGGACAATGATGCAAGTCAAGGGCAATTGTAGGTGCATAGTGCAAGGCCAACAGCTGCTCTCAGGCCCTGATCCCTCAGTCCAGCCACCCTGCCAACAACAGGAAAGATACCCTTCCCTGGGATACCACAACTGAGCTGATCCCAGTTAAATATATTGCATGTCAGTTCATTTTCACTTGCCAGATGTCCACCCTTTTCACATTTTGCTCTCATACCTCTCCATCAACCAAGGCTGATGCAAGCCTTGTAGGACCCTAAGACAGATATGAGCCACAGAAGGGAAATGAGATGTGAACAGTTTCAAACAAACTATAGCAAATATTTAGACCGGAAAGATCACAGTTGCTCAAAAGCACTTCTCCAGTTTTTTTTGGGAGACCTTAGATCAGAGCACAGAGGAAACGTACAACATTCCTGCATAGCCACCTTGAGATATATGGGATTTAAACAACTGACTGCCAGGGGTTGACAGGTGCAAAGAAAATATTACATTGGTATGACAGGAAAACTGAGGTTGCTTTCTCACCTAGTCAAAACTTTGAAGCTACTGAACCTAACACAGAAATGCCTGTCAGTATGAGACAAAGCCATAGTACCACTGCGCACATTGCTGAAGTTGTCCCAGAAATGGCAAGGGATGATGTGAGTGTCTGTCAGAACTGATAGCAGAAGAATCTCTAATGCATTGGTCTGGTGAATGACTAGGAGTGAGGAGTGGACTACGTTTCTGACCACATGATGGTCAGAAACAAAGAAACATTCAAAAAACCCATGGAAATGGTACCAGGTAGTCTGATTTTGAAATGTCTTGCACGCTGGAGAGTGGCTGCTTGGGAAGATGAGTGTAAGCAGTCCGTGGAAAGAATGTATTTGCCGTCAGCTTCATTTGCCCAAGTCCATGAGCTATTGCTCAAGGGACATAGGACTAGCAAATCACAAACACAGAAATACTGCACAATTCCTTCTCTGACAACAGTCACTATGGCTGTTTTTTGACAGCTGTAAAATTTTCTCCATTTGATCAATGAAATTTAGGGGATCTGTTGTTGTTGTGGATAGTATTCTGTTATTTATATTGATAACTGGCACTACAGTTTAATGGATGTTCTTATAAGGAAGGAGCCACGAAAGAAACCCTATTGCAACACCAGAAAGCTGTAGAATTTTAAAAGGCTAAATCTTTTCCTTTGAGCATAAAACAGTTCTGAGCAGGAGATAGGCAACTGATTAGCTCTTTAACACAAGGATGCTAAAAGGTACAGAAATTCATAGAATTAATTGTTAAAGGAATATGATTTCTACTTTGAATTTGGAGATGTTTTCTGCAGGCAGTTTCTGTGAATAAGCCTGAGTTCTCCAAATATAATCATGATTCCAAATACAAGTGAGTAGGCAAACTGTCAAAATATGCCTGGGACTTCAACTCAAGACAAGTGGTATAGTACTAAAGACCTTTAAAACTATTTTTGTTGAAGAGATATTATCTTAGAAATTGCAGCTCCTAAGCCATCATTTTATTGCTAAAGGTCTCAAGACTGAAACTACCGAGTGGTTTAGGAGAACTTGAAAAGCCATTGGTGCCGTTTCACAGCAGCTCAAGCCAATCTCAGCCCAGATTGCTGGAGTCCCACTCCTTTTCCTCTGTCACCAGCCACGTGTTTCAGCCCCTCCTTTATGTGGCACCAGCAAGTGCAGAGGGGGGTTGACCTGGCTCAGTGAGCAGAATCAGGCAAAAATTAACTGCTTTTTTCTGCCTGGTTAGTTGTGAGCCAGTTCACCATCATCAGAAAGTGCCAACAGGGCCACAGCATCTCAAATATTCATCAGCTTCAGCCAGACACTAATGTGTGGCAACATTTTTTTTTTGCTGTGATGTATTATAGAAAGAATGTTGCAATTAAAGCTTTTGAAGAACTACCTACATAAGACTTGTAAATAGAAAATACTTTATGGCAAGCGTTTTAACACAGAGCTGCCTAGAAAGCCTATTTTAGAAAAGGAGACCTCATGAGCTATCTAAAACCCACCTTTGAAAAGGATGTTCAGAAGTCAACATTTACTGATGCAATGCAATTCAATGGGTGATGCCTTAACCGAGGGACAGAGACCTGTATGGGCCTTACAGTTCTGATGAGAAGAGGCACGCGCTCATTCTTTTTAACTTTAAGAACTAACAAAGGCAGGATGTATTGGACTGCAAAATGAAGCAAGATGAAGGCAGAGAGAAAGAAGAGGTGTTTCCACAAACACGGTGAGGTTTTTTCCCTACGTTTCTAAAGAACAGCCAATTTAGTTGAGGGAGTCTCCACACAGAACAGTGTTAGTAAACGTACTCCAACTTGCTACATAGACCATTGTAAAAGCTGATTTCAATTTTATACCTCACATAGATTACAAATTTTTAAATTATACACTAACATACCTATTTTTAAAGCAATAATGTCAGAGGAATCAAGACAGGCTTAGTGAATCGTCTGGTCTCTGTTTTCATACAGATGGATGTCATTCTAAGAAACGTTTCATAAATCACAGCAATCACTGTAACCCAGGCAACCACTGCAATTTAGCTCTACAGTTTTTAAGAGACCCAAGTACTCAGTATTTGGGTTAATCACACATGATAAGGTTCTTGATAAAGATTCTCTCAATTCCATCACTTTCATAAACAAAGTAATCAAATTATCTCAATAAATCTTTTTACTTTTGTTTATTGGAAACATGTAGATCACCAGTAAACACAGACCCTTGATACAAAGGGGGTGCAGGGTCAGAGGAAGAAACTGCCTCCCAACATGTGCAAGGTGGATCAATTGTTTCCCATCTCCACTGAAAACAGAATAAAAATTAATCAGCTGATTAGCTGGTGAAAACAAAAGAGATGGAGTTTAAAAGAACAGGTAAGCAGCACAAAATGCCAGCTTATTTTGGATATTTCTCATGAGAGCTAGTGAAGCACAGATTAAGTAACGACCAGGGACACTGATCCTGCTCTTGGGAAAAGGAGGGACCAGGTGACGTCTCGAGGTTCCTCCAGTCCTACAAATCTATGCTATCAGGCTGGCAGCGTAGACCAGGAGGAGGGATTGTTGCTCAGGGCCCACCTAGACCAGAGAAACTTTAAAAATATGATGTCCCCCTTGAACCTCATGCTTAGCAATAATCCTTTAAATTTTCTAATGAGCTTTTTCCTCCTAGATGTTAATACCTACAGTTCTTCATTATTCTGATACAAATCAAATTGTCCTGGAAATCTCTTATTTTTCAATTCCCATAAATAAGTATCTCTTATAACCTTCAAATACCAGTTTGTGTCGTGTAGAATTTGCATTCCCACTAACAGATCACAAAGCTGAGAAAAAGCAACAAATACTTATGGATAAAGCAGTGAAAATTCAAATGCTACAAGTCTGTCTACATATTCCTAGAACACATAATTCCCTGCTTCAGAGTTAGTAAATGGTCAGGAAGAACATTCATAGACAAGGAAATAGCATGCTCAAAGATCATCACAATCCCTTGCAAGATTAGAAAGCAAAGTCCATCTATTAAGATGGAAGTAAGGAAGTAAGCACTTGGTTGAAAATTTTCCAACAAAAACATTAAGAAATGTTATCAGTATATCTTTCAGTAGAACTCCCTCCCACCCCCCATCCGCCCAAATGAATGTATCTTTTCTCATAGAAATCACTAACATCTATCCATAGTTGCATGTCTGGCAGGAAACTGGCAATTCACTCCTGCCAAATGTATAATGGGATGCATTCAGAAATCAGCTTGTTTGGACACAATTCATATTAATAAATATTCATAATTAATAAATATTAACCATTTTGGTCAGCCTGTACATCTTCCAAGACATATTCTGAAAGAATCACTAATGATATGCAGTTAAAATGGACATTTATCTTGTCTCACTAAAGCACAGCTTGAAGTGGCCACTTCCTCACCAACTAGGTCGCTACAGTACAAATAAAAACCATCAGTAATAAAAGAATTATAGGCAACTAGAATACGTCTTTTTCAGAGATGCAGAACATGTCTCAGATATGTTTGTTTTTCATAAAATCACGTATTTCAAAAATCCATGTCTTTAACCTGTACTGATCATTATTCAAATTTGCTCCCCAATTGTTTTTGTACATATCCTCAAATTCTATTAGCTTTGTCAGATGTTATGTATTGTTTTGCCTTCTTGATTACAGCTAATGAAACTCACCAGTCCTAGCTAGCTTTAACTTAAATATCTTATACAGGTATACACGTATCCCTGTGGCATGCCTCTCTACTTCTGTTACTCAAGGTTATCCCGTTCACTTTGATGTGTTTCCATGCACAGTTTCTCAATTCTGGACAGAAACAGCATGAGAGTTTGTTTTATCTATATCCAAAATTTAGAACTGTCCAGATTCACAGAACCTTGAGGGAAAACATCCACCTGGTAGCAAGAGAGCTCAAATACAAAGGAAACACAAGTGAGTCACCATGTTTAGATCTAGTGCTATGACACAGATTTTGGACTTCTGTTTAATGTTCCATTTACCTGAGCCTTCAATTCCAGATTCAAATAATTAGCAGCCACTCTATTCCTTGCAAGACCTTCTTCTGCCATCAGATCAGATAAAGAACATGTGTCTCTGTCAAACATTTCAGAGTTCACTCAGGACGTCTGGGCACTATGCCCGCCAGTCTAGCTCATGCTTGTACTGGATTCCAGTTGGATTGGATCCAATGCTGGCTGGATGGTGAAAGCTCAGATAACGGCGAGCCCAAAAGTCTGCTGTCCTCAACTTCCCCCTTCTCAGAACTGTTGCTGATGACACATTTCTTTTTTGCACATGGCTGTATGCCACAAGAGGAAAATGAACTCAATGGGTCTCAGGGAGTCATTATGGAGAATAAATATTTCTGGGTTTTCCTTGTTTCACAAGAGTGCTTGAGATGTTCAGATGAAACAAACTCTTTCATACCTTGAAAATTTCAAGGGTTAGCTACCAAAGATAGTTTTTTGACTTTACTGGCCACTTCAACTGCAGATAGTGTATCCCACATTACTTGTCTGGCTTGTAATTCTGTCCACCAGAGCACAGAGGAATGGAGAGATCCCAGCTGTAGAAGGGACTGGGGAGATCTGACACCAGTACAGAATAAATAAAACCATTTCCTGCAGCTAAACGCTCCACCTTCTGACTTATAAACAACATATATTGCTTAGAAATATAGCCAGTCTTGAATGCAGACACATAATGTCTGCATCCTCTTTGAAGCTACTATTTCACACATGACTGACTCCGCTCGTTTAAGTACATTCAGTTTAGAGTCGTTCTTATCTCTTTTCATATCAGGCATGTCATGTTTTTTTTGCCACTGGGCAGAACGACAGATGCTCTCCCCTACCTCTCTTCAAAGAGAGGCAGGAGAGAGAGGGACTTACGAGTTTAAAAGGAACTAAACTACTTCAATGAAATATTGATAATAAAATAAAAAGGAAATAATGAAATATATACAAAACCATATCAGGGTCCCAGGATGACGATAATGTCACCAGCTGGCACTGGGGCAGTCCCAGACTGGACTCAGTGATGGATGGGAACTGGACTCTGGATCTGCATTCAGGATCGGGAACAAAGGCAGAGGAACAGACAGAGTCCTCCTCGGACACCGGCCATTGAAGAAGAGTCTGACCCTGTATCCCTCAGCTTTTATACTGAGCATGAGGCAGATGGGATGGAATACCCTGCTGGTCAGTTTCGGATCACCTGTCCTGTCCGCTCCTCCCCGCAGGTGGAGGTCTACGTTTTCCTGCTTCTGACCCTCCAACGGCACAAATAACACAGTTCGCTGCCCTTGGGTGTTATAGCAGTTAAGTATAAGCAAGAGCCTCTCTGCATACCATCCCTTGGTGTCAACTATAAACATAGGTCTTATCACTCTGAGAGCAAACAGTTTCTGCACAATATGCTATCAATTTCAATAGTTAGAAGAGGCTTAGCTAAAAAGTAAAGTTACTGAACAGAAAATTGGTCCTGTTTTACCTCAAACCAGGACAAGGCACCATGCAGGATTCACTAAAGCCACTGTCCAGTGACGTTCAAGCTGTCACGATCACTGGCATGATCACAGAACGTGATCACGGAACAGTTGCCTCTCTCTCATTTGACATGTTTTACATTTCTAAGCAGGCAGAGAGAGCAGTGCATTGGCTAATCTGAGCTAAATTTTGCTTTAGCCAACGGAGTCGGGATATTAGTTTCCAGAAGGTAGGGGAAATTTCAGAGAGAGACTATTTACTTGAACAAAGCACAGATTTCAGCTAAATGTGAGCAAAAGGAAGAAAGTGGACTTGTAATAATCAAGATGTTCATAATAGGAAGGAAGAATTACAAAGAAAGAAAAGCACAACAAGATAATTAGATATCTATATATTCTAAACAGTGAGATGTATAAGAAATGTGGTAAACTGGCTGTGGAGGAGCAGTCATAGAGATACCAGTCAAAAACAGGCATCTCAACTTGACGTACTGAGTTAACTTGTTACAGCTTGTAAAAAGTCAAGTGATTTTCTCTCAGACTTTATCAGGCAGAAGGCCACTAGTGCTTATTGCCAACTATGGCCTCAAATGGCAAAATACTGGATTTATGCATTGTTGAAGCAAGGTGTGACGGTTCCGCGTACAACCAATCTGCAAACTAGCAGGTACAATGAATTCAGAGAATATCTGCAAACAACAGGCAATTCAGTTAAGTCTGGAAAAGGAAAAAGGCTTGTATCCTGCTACTGCAAAACCAGAAGAAGAGCTACAAGCAAAGTTACACTGAATCACAGCACAAGCCCACTGCAAGAAAACATTACCATGCTTATACAGAGACTTTCATTTGCACAAATTTTGATTCCAAAGAACATTCTCTTAAATAAATATTTGAAACTATGGTAAAGTGACTACTGGCAATAGGAATGCATACTTTGCTATTCACATCTTTAAAGAAGTGTTTCTGCAAAGATGTCTTCGGCCCCACATGAGAGATGCTGTGGCTCTTGTGATTATCTCTCCGTGATCCTTCTTCTTGTTTGGATGAAGATGCTGTCTCTCGCAGAATAGCTTCTGCAACCTAATGGATAATTTGTTATAAATATATAATTTTAAGTTCAAGTCACAGCTAGTAGAATCAAACAGCCCTCAAAGCCATCTGATTTTCTGTTGTACTACGAATGATGATATTTAAACACAATGAATGAAATTCCAGATCTTGTTCTGCTAGGGACTGAAACTCCCCAGTATCAGCCACAACAATCTTTGTATACGGCATCCTACAATCTTTATATACAGTATCCTAATATTACTCTCACACAACAAAAATCTTCAGTGGTTTGAGCAATAGTTCTACATCACCAAATGTCCCAAAGCAGTAGAAATAATACAGAAATCTGGCCTACAACAGAAGTCAATTAGCTTTTTATTATCCCTGCTTTTATTGGAATGTTTATATTTTTTCATTCGGTACGTGGGACTAATCTTTTTTTTTCTGACCTTCACAATCTATAAAAGGATGAGTCATATGAACAGGTAGGTTTGGGAAAATTAAAAATAAAGTGAAATGTAACTTGAAATGACATTTTCAATGGAACTTAATAGTGTTAGGTGAAAAATCTCATTAACAAGCACATTAAAAACAAATAAAAAGAAAGACCAAAACTTCTTCACTCCATAAAGCAAAGGACAGGTTAATTGGTGGTTCTAACATATTTTAAAGATACATTACCAGATATTAGATTTGCAAGTTAGGGAAATACCTAGGAGTAAATGGCTCAATTTTATTTTCTCCTAGGTTCGGCCACTGTGTGGAAGAGTAGGATTCATCTTACCAGACCGCACCATCTAGAAGATAATTATCTGTTCTAGTCGCCTTGATGCACATAGGATGAAATTGATCCCTCTTTAATGGCACATATTTTTCTCCCTTGAATACACAGGGAGATGAAATGACCCACTCAAACCAGCCTTCTGTCTTTTAAATTCTAGCCTGAACCATTTAATTTCACCAAGACTTGCTGTCTCCTGTGTAAGAAGTGGGTAACAGCATTCTTCTCCCTTCCTTTTACTCCCTTAAATGAAGTTACTCAGATATATAGTAAGGTAGCAACTAACTATTAAACAAATGGGATACTGAATGAGAAAGGGTGATAGAATCTGTTAACCTATGATTAAACCTCTTTGATTTCAGGAGAACACCAGAGACATTTACACTAGCCAGCTTTATTTTCCACCTTGATTGTCTTTCCTGCTCCACCCCATTATAACTCGCATTCAGGAGTCCAACTTGTCCCTTTGTAAGGCAGTCCACTGACAGTGTTTTATCTACCATTTTTTTTCCCAGAAAGTTTACAGCACAAAATAAGAACTGAAATGAGATTTACTAAAAGGTCTCACTATATCTATTGCCAGAAAATAGTCTCCATCTGGCTGAAGAATTGTTTTATTAAAAAGGTAATTGGCGTTATATACATAAATACTAGAATCAATTTCAGGAGACTTTAGTTGTCTAATTTGGGCACTGAATGTAATTTAGTCATCTAGACTCCCTCCCTAGTTAGTGGAGGAAGACATCTGCCCTGATATAAGTGTCTAAGATAGGTTGGCTGAATCACCTTGTAGAGATACCCACCTCATGGATAACCAAGTCTAAGTGGAAGAGGACCACACAAAGAGTGTATTTTAATACGGCTTACTACAGAGCTGATTTTCCTCCCTTCAGGCTAAGCATGGCAGGAATGGAGGAACAGTATTCACACATGCCAGCTCCAAAGAAAAACTATGCCTAAATTTTTCAGACACTATTAAACAGATAATATCTTCCAGTACCGGGGTCTCTGATTTCCTGTCCATGAAAATGACAGCTTCTGGGCTTTTTTCTGCTTTCCATCTCTGATGTCCTGAAACTCTGAGCTCATCTCGAAGCTCCATGTTCTGCCTGGTCAGCATCTCAACCTGGTCTCTCAGCTTGCCATAGGCAGCGTGCCAGCAGGACTCATTTCTCTTGAACTCCTCCTGCAGTCCCGCAATCTGCTGTTTTAATATCTACCAGTAGAAAAAAAGGGTGCCATGTCATTGCCTGCTCTGAACTAGGCATGCCCACCTTATACACCCAGAAGGAAGCATGGAGTCTTTTGCTCTGCTTAAAGGTCTACAGTATAAAGGTCTTCAATATAAAGGTCTGCAATATAAAAAGAACACATTTTAAATGATTTCTTTAAAAAAAAACAACCAAAGAAACAAAACCCCCCACTACCCTGCAAACTCCCATATTTAAAACTAACCAATTGTTACAAAGTGAGCAGAGAAAAGTCCTTGCTGTGTGAAGGAAAATAATGAAATGCAAACTGATCATGCAAACAAACACCGTTAAATGTGGATGATTTCAGAGAAAGGCGAGGATACAAGGTATATTTTCATGGCAAAAATGTCAGTTCGTCAGATCTTCATGTAGTTACAAGGGCACGTGATTAGTTAAATGGTCCTTGCAAAGAGCAGGGGGTCACAAATACATAATTTTCAACTGAGTTCAGGAAAATTAAAGTGGTGAAATTTAGTGCATTCTGGAGAGGACTTTTCCATATATGCGCATCTCCATTATTTTTCCCTACTCCCTTCTCCTTCCTTTACCCGTTCTCATGCCAACTCTGAGTCCTCTTCTTTCAAAGCCCTTGTGCTGGATACTGCAAATGCAGTGTTGGTGGAGTTAAGCTAGAAATGTGCAGTTTGCTCAGCAGTCAATCAGTTGTCACATGCAACCCTTTCCTACTTTCTCTTCACTTGTGTATCTGCCCACTTGTGTCCTTATCACCATCCTGTCTTTGCTATTAGCTGCCTGGTCAGAATTTGGCACATCCATTGGCCATTTTCAAGAAGCAGCAAACTTCTGAACTTGGGAATCACACAGATAAGTGTCTCAGAAATTGTTTTGTGATTGTTTTGTGGAAAACTAACTTTCTGAACCTGCAGTCATTATGTTGTCAGGTGGGAACAAATGATTAAAACAATTCTATCAAACTTCATCTCTAGGGCTAGATCTAGTCAGGAAACACAATTATTCCCTGGCAGAAATGCTAACATTTTTTTTTAAATCCCAGGTGGAAATAAAGCTGATATTTCAAAATATTGTGCAGAGAGGATATTAAAAATATTTTTATGCAAAATACTAAAATAACCTTACTGAAACAGTTAATCATTTCCTGTTGTAAACGTTACCTCTAGAGAAATATGGAACATGAGCACAGAAAACATTCACTATGTGTATGGTACAAAAATATGTATTTCAAAAATGTACTAATGAAAAATATAGAAAGTATAGAAAGTTTGAACAAAGTACTATCTTGCCAGTTTCATTTGTTCTGAAACTTTTCTGGTCAAGACATTGAAATTGTCAGTTTGCTGTCAAATATATCAGTTTGGTTTAGACATCCTTTTGCAGTAGAACATTGTTCCAGACATTTCTGAGCATTACCATTGCCTACTGTTTATCCTATGAAAATATAGCTTTTAGCTGCCCCCGTCTCATTTATCACTGTCTCACACGGCTCACCATTTTTTTCTTGTCTTTATCAGTGACTCTTCTAGCAAATTACTTAAAGTCACATTATGTCTAGCTGTTTTTAATAGGGATAATAGCCACAGATATTCAGAGATTGCTGTATCACTAAGGAGGCTGAAATAGAGGATTCAAACAGATAGAATCCCCTGAAGGAACCTAGAACAAACCACAATAAATGACTCAGGGATGTTATTAGGCAGGTTAGGTTGTTAGATACACAGCTAGATAATATCGAAATACCTCAAAGCCAAAGGTCAGGATAGTTTAAAGAAAAAAATCAACAAACTCCTAGCTCAGGGCTGAGAATAGAGAATGATGGCTGGTAACTCTGTGCCACTGGCACAATGGCTCTTTATAACAAAAAGGTGTAAAGACTGCTATGGCAGGAGTCGGAAATTTTTCAAGAGCCAACTCAGATCTGGGAAAAAACAGTACAAGAAAGTACAAGGAATGTGGGAATCTCCCAACCTTCCTTACAAAATAGAAGGCATAACCTAATTATTTTCTTGTATAAAGGAAGTGGGATGTACATTTTAAACAGAAACCAAAGCAGTGACCTATTAACGTGAAAAATCTTCACTGTACACACAACCGTCCTCAACAAGCAGCATGAATAACTGGCCATCTGTGCCAAATGGAAGGATTTAGATACTACCATAAGATGGCTGTGTGGAAGGATACTAATTGATGAGAACTGCATATTTATTCTACAGAAGACAGCTTACTTGTATTTCTTCTGATTTCATATTTTCTCCAGTGACTCTAGCTGTTCCTTTGAACTTGCTATGAGCATTTTTTTCTTCCTGCAGTGGGTGAATTTGACCTCTATTGTATTCCAAAGGGTGAGTCAGCTCCTGGCTCCTGACAGTCTTGAGCTTGTTCATTTGTTTTCTGTTCAGAAGGCAAACAAAGAGTACGAAGTTGGCATAAAGACTATTACAAAGGACTGTCTTTAGATGTGCCTTCTTTGGGCATGATTTTTGGAGGGCTTGGCATATATACGCTGATACTGCTGGGAGTGGGAACAAGTTATCAGCACTTGTCAAAACTGAGGTCCTTCATCACTGGGAACACTCATGCATGCTTTCGGCTGCAAAATTTATTCGAGTAGATGGAAAAATGCTCATTGAAATTTTCTGACAATGTAATGACCATGAACTTAGAGGCTTTTAAACATGTTTTCTGTTGACAGAGAGAGCTAAATTAGGGCAGATCTGCAGAAGCCACAGCTTGTTCCCTGGCATTGCACCTATGAAGCACTTCATCATGCAAGGCTGGGGAATGGGCTGCATTTCCAGCAGCCCAGTCATTCCTATAAATGAGAACAGACATGGACCTGAATGAAAGGGGATAAAGTACTTTATTTTCCATCGGTAAATATACTCCAAGAGTTAAATGTGGGAGCTCAGCACTCAGAAGAGATTTTGCCTTTGAACTCAATGTCTCAAGGCATGAGAGGTCTGGAACTGCACTTAAAAACTCAGCAAGAGGGAAGAGTATAAATCTTTACATATCCTCAAATGGAGTATATTTGTATGACTATGATCCAGCTGCTTAGTTCATTTTAGTATGATTTAAATTATTTGTTAGCTTCCTGCTTCAGCTCACTTCATGACCTACAGCCACCATCTGGTCATCAACTATTACTGGAAAAGCAACAAGAGCTACAGGAGGCAGCCATGACCTCATGCTTTCCTCTTAGTAATGGAGTTTAGAACTTCAGCAGCAAAATATGAAAGTTCTCGAAGATACTAAGAGATAAACAAACTCTCCCTATACAGATGCTCTTTACAATTCATTACCTATTTTTTTTTTTTTTTGGTTGTTTTCTGTCCTAAATAAGCCTATCTAATATTCTGGTTAAAGGCATGCTAAAAAAGTCTCCTCAGTAATCAACAGAAGTATTAATTCTCCTCACATTAATACAGTTAAATTAGCAAATATAGCACCTGCTTGATTATGTTCAGCCTACCACTGTTCCATATCCAGATCAGTTGCCCTGAAATACAATATACTAGAACAAAGCAAGATGCAAGATCTATATATAACGTCTTCCACTGAAGACTGAACAGTACTGTCTTAAGTTTCTTGCACCCTGTAAAATAAAATCCAGGTAGCTATTCTTTCCAGTAGCTCAGCTGACATCAACCTCTTCAGAATAGCACAAGAGTTACATCTGTACAAATAAACTAATCAGAGCTGGAGCAGGAACCCAAGCGTGCAATTGCCTACAGCGCCATATTGCTAGCGTGACCTCTTGTCTTGGCATCAGCCATCCAGCACTGTACTAGGCAATGCTGGGCAAGGTTTGGAGGTTAGCAAAGGCCAGGGAACATGTCCAGCAGCCACCCTGGTCTGCAGGGTGAGACAGGTTAGTCATACGGAGGTGTTACGCTGTGCCTCTTTGCCTCAAGGCTAGAAAACAGACCCTGGCCTGAGGAAATGTAATAACCAAGGACACCAGGAGAACACACAATAGTTCTTTGGAGCCTCGGATGATCAAATCATACCCTAGCTATAAGTTGCAAATATGAGCTAGGTGCACATCACATATGAAATATAGGAAAAAAAGGCTAAGTACTTTGTGCTAACTCAAATTCTTGCATGAGTCCCGGGCGTACCTCTGCAAGAGGAACATTGCAGCAGGCTGGCTGTGAGGCAAAACCGTACATGAAGCAAAGGTCTTTTTCCAAGAAAAAGCATTTTAGCAAAATACAGATGGGAAAAATCCAAGCCTGCTGGCTACTGCTGTGGGTCCAGAAAGAGTGCAGATTCGATACTAAAAGGAAATTATGTATTAAAAATGGCAAACGTTGTCATTGTTGAAGGAACAAGGAAATGACCAATGTCAAGATGATGATGTCAAGAGTTACTACCTCAGTGCTGCAAGGGTGGAGCCACAGGCTGCTGCCTTGAGCACTCTCCAGGCTCTGTTAGGCACCAGCTACACACAACACACTACATCCCAAGCGTTTTCACCCACTTGCTTATATTATTTGTTCCTGCAAAGGTCTAAAAACAAAGCACTTGGAAACGAAAGAATGGATAGACTGGGCAGGTCCAGACATGTCACGATGCTCTCAAAAGCATTTTCGTTGCTTCCCAAAAGCATGAGTTGTCAACATGGCAAAAGTGAAATGCTATCAATGTAGTGGCCATCTTGTGTTTCTAGCAGGCTTACTGGTGTGAAAATACAAAGCAGATTCTGAGATTGCATAAATCAACACAGGGTCAGTGTACTCAAGGAGGAGAAGCTGCCTTTCGCAATTAGTTTTAGCTCATAAATTACAAAAAGTAAGTGAAAAGCACACGTTTTACTAAGCAAGTATTTCAGATAAAGATCTGTGTGAAAATGCTAGGGGCTACTATGTCTAACGACATGAATAAATCCCCAGAAAGCTTTTTTAAAAACCTGCAATATTATGGAAAAAAAACAAAGCCATGTCATCTGTGAGGCAGCATTGTCAGCAGGCAGAGAATGCAGTGCTGGCAGAGAGTACACTGCAGTAATTCTGCACCAATGCATCCCTCGACAGCCAAAATTTACACCAGTAAAAGTAAAAGCAGTACCTAATTTCATTAGTAGTTTTATGAAGTGTCAAATCCCACAAATATTCAAACCTGGAACACCTATCACAGTCAGCTGGAGATCATCTTCCAATATGTTTGCAAGATCACAAACAAGTAGGATCTTTAATGAAATCATTTATTTTTAAGACATTGAAAGTATTTTGCTAAAAGACAGCTATAGGAGGAAATCATACAAAATGATAAATGTAATTCAGAAATATCCTTTGGCACTAATCCCATGGTCTTTGAAATCTAAAGGAATGAACAAGCAGATGTGAAAAATAATTTCTTAGTTTGCATTATATATTAAAAATCCAAAACAATAAAGTATGCTGATTTGGCACTAGTTAAGAACTAGGCTTGACATGTAAAAAGGAAGAGAGTCTCTCCTGTGTTTACAGTAGATGGTACCTAGTAATTTCTAACAGATTTCATTACATTTAAATATATATATTTTATTTGATTGTAAGCATGCTAAATTTTCATTAGAGGCATTTGCATAACCTGTAACTAGTTACAGTTGTGAAGGTACTTCCATTTCAAACCCCATAGTTTCAAAAACTTGTATCTTGCAGGGATTTTGTGGTAAGGAATTATTTCACTTCTATGAAGCTGTACAACAAAACAAAACCCAAACGATTTTCAGCATTTAATAATTACAAATTACAAAAGTAATGCTCCTGAATTTCAAGTTCTTCACCTGTATGGTACCAAACACATCCTCAGTCTAGTCTGAAGATAGGTATTTCTGAAATATGAGAAGTTTATCCTTTACTCCATCAGAGGCTTGATTCCATAAAATAAATTCTCCTGAGTTCTTACTGATTTCAGTGTAATATGATGTTCAGCAACTTATAAAAAGCATTTGGCATTACTCAGCTTTAAGACCCAAACTGCACCAGTATTTTCAGAGTTGGCCCCCTTCAGTTAGGCACTTTACTTTTTATCTAGACAGCTAAATAAGTGTTTCAGTTCTGAAACAACACAGACAGTTGAAAAGAGGTTAGCTAATAAGTATGAATTTAGCAGCCTGATTCTAAGGATCCTAAAGGAAATATTTGCACACACAAATCGATTTCTGGTGTATACAGACTTACCTGCAAAAATGCATTGCTTTCGTTTGTTCTTCTTTAACCCTAGTCAGTGAAGGGCTTCCTCTGTGATATACACCAGTCTCTAATCTTCTGGTAAGGATGGGCTGGGTTTCTTCTATAAAGACATCTATGTTAGTACATAGAACTTTTTGAACCCTCTCTATGTATTTAAAACCCCAGACTGCATAAGTGCAGCAAGCTTTATTGTTTAATTTATCAAACAGAGTTAACGCATCTTTGCCTAATTATGCAAGTGTTCCATTCCCAGCATAATTCTTAGTAGTGCAATCCAAGCCCTACGAATCATGGTAAGTGAAACAGGTTTGGGGATGTATCAGTGTCAGCAGCTGAATTCCTTTTCAGGAATGTGAATGCTATGTGATAGTTCAACCTTATTTTGAATACAACTTTAAAAGATGCCTAAGGAATGCTTTTTTGACAGCAGTCTGACATGGAGTAGATTGTGCTTAGCAAGTCGTGTCAGAGCAAATGAGAGCCGTCAGAAATTAATATTTTTGCCCTGGCGATTACTGCAGGTAGGACAACTGATTTTGACTGATCCTACACAAAGAGACAGCCAATGGGTTTGCAATGAGGAATCAGTGTGGGACGAAGTCCTTCAGTGGAAATTTAGAGAGAAGAAAAGTCAGGAATGAATTTAATAAAAAGGACTACATCCTGCTTAAGCAGGATACTATTCCATTGCTAGAAATAAGATCACTGGACCAAAAGGCTAGAATGACTGGTTGACCAAAGAACTGGGACTGCATTCAGGACAAACTAAGTGAAGATTTTCTTAGGAAATCATCATTTTCCACTGATGTGAGGTTCTCTGTGTCTCAGGGACTAAACATGCAAATTTGAGAAATTATTTTGCCCACCTTTTTTAAAGTCACTTTATCTCTGAGGAAGGTAAATAGAAAATGTGAACATCTCACTGTCAAGGAGTCAGTGGGAGGAACATACCTAAGCTACAGGGAACTCTAGCACTGACTCCAGGGACTCCCTGAAGCTCTCACTCATCTCATAGGGTCAAATGTCTGCACCTGAAAGTGCACCTCAGGAAACAGACTTAGGAAAAAAGGCTAGTGACGATGGAGAGCCAAGCATAACAAGGGACTTGCAGATATATCTCTCCCTTCTTCTCTTTTTTTTTCCAGTTTAGGACTGAGAAATACTGACAAAGGTGGGAATATACCTAGGGAGCACACACAGAATGAGTCATAAATCCAAAACAATTTTTTTTTCCCCTGTAGAAAATAAATGTAACTCAAAACTAGGGTGGCTCTTACCTAAAGTGTCTGTAAACAGTTTTTTCTGTGGTTCCTCCACTGCAGGGGTTTCTTTAATCTTGAAAGCAGGAGTCTCACCAGTCACTGTTGAGGATGGCAGATCTAGGCTTTTAACATCCCTGGCCTTATTCTCATTCTTTGATTTAGGCTCATGCTCTCTCCTTTTCGATCTTGTGAGATGAAAGAGGGACTGCTGAAGAGAAGAGCGAGCCTTGCTCCCTTTCAGCTTGACAGCCCCAGTACTGGAATCGCTGCTGCTTGTGCTGCGGGAGAGACCTTCTTGTCTTGAGATTGCTTGAATATCTTGTTTCCTCGGGGGTGATCTGGTGTACTTTTTAACAGACATTTTTTCAGTTCCACTGGGCTCATCACTAGCATAATCACCATCAGAGAGATCCAAACATCCATCACTATGATGTACTCTCTGAGGCCCATGCTGGGAGGGATACTGAGCGTGGTGAGATTTGGGGTCATCGTCACTGTTGGAGGATAAGCAGCTTGACTCACAGGATGAAGATGCAACATGCCATGTTGAAGCAGCTGTGCTCTTCCTTTGCCACCCCTGCTGCAAGGCTGAGGATGGTCTTCCATTCTCCACAGCCTCAGTTGAGCTACATGTAATTTTTACTATTTTACCATTGACCATCTTAAACCCAGGATGGATTTGTCTTTTGCTTTCTGAGCTCTGGCTCCCCAAAACAAGTTCCTGTGGGCATACCTGAACCCACTTCTGGCCCTGTGTGAGTGCAGGCCCTGCACTCCGCTCTGGCTTCTTGATGTCATCTGTTTCTAAATCCTGAAGTGGAAAATGCTTTTGCAGGACTTCCAAGGGTTTTTTTGCTCCCTCTGTGAGATGATCCTTCAGAGGCTGATCCACCCTACCTAGGCCCTTTTGCAGGGTACCCTCTACAGGTCTTGCATCAGTTCTGCCTGCTTGCCCTGGAGAATCCATATGATGAGTTTCCCTTTCCTCACCTACTTGTAGGTTCATTTCTGTTACTGTTTCAGGACATGATTGCAGGATTTCAGGCCACCTTCTCTGTGGTGAGTCAACAGGATTTTCCTTTGCATCTTCACCTCTCCCAATCACTTCTGTTTCTTCTGCACTTTGCTCAACTACTTTTGCTTCGCAGTCAGTCTGAGCCTTTATTTCCATCTCAGCTAAAGCACAGCCTGTCTTTTTTTCATGTGTACCCATCTGCATAGAGCTACTGACCGGCAGATTTAACTGAGAGCATTCCCCAGGCTGCAGTATGCCTGAATCCACTTGGCCAGGCTGGGAGAAATGACCCCACCAGTCCAAACCAGCTCTTCTGGAATGCTTGCTGTCTTCTTTCAAAGGCTTCTGTTTCTTTTTTTTGAGCCTTGCTGTACCATCTTTTCGTTTCAGAAAAGCCTTCTGAAGTGTTACTTTTACCCTGCTCTGAAAAAAACACCAAAAATCCTGACAGTCAAAGTCTGAGAATCGTTCTCCAGAAAGGAAGGTATTTATAACTGAAAAAGCTGAGACACCAGAAGTCTTAAGGACCCTGGCTATGGATAACTGAGTGCATAAGTAACAGCCCCGAGACTACAGGGAAGGTACGAGAACTTTTAGAAGCAGTCTCTATGTGACGCCTCCATTTGTTCGTCAGTAGACTCAGGTGGTTAAGATGGTGTTAAGTGTTTATACGATAGAAAATGAGACAAGTTCTGTCTTTGTTTTTAAAGGAAGCTTGAGGGTTTTTTACAATGTGACACAAATATATAAATGCATCAGTTTGAGATATTATTTTGCCAGGGAGACATAGGGAAAATTCCCCGAGTGATGAAATCTGTGTCTTCCAAGTCAACAAGCCTAATAAAATGCTGAGTCTGACACCTAGAGGTGTCAGACATAAACTCATCTCAAACTGCACATAAGGCATAAAGCAGAACAGTATTACTGTACTTGGCCCTTGTACAAAAACTGTATTTGGAAATGCCCCCATTCTCACATTAGTGGCACATGAGAGACTCCATGGATGGTTTATTATGAAATAAACTAACAGAATCAACCTTGAGGTCTAATTTAGCTAAGTATGTTGAGACTCGGGCACAAACTACGACCCAGAAAGTATGTGGAAAGAGAAGAATCCAGTGGGAAACATTAGGGAATATGACTGTGACTGAGTAATACATTTGTTTTTACTTTGGGGAAAAATCTTCTAACATCACGTGAAAGAACAGGGGAAAAATGTGCTGCCATGCAATGAGGCAAAACAGAGCCCACACAATACCGAAGTCCATGAGAACTTATCAAAAACAAAGTGAATTCACCAATAGCACGGTACCTGCTGCTCCTTCTGCTGTTTTGCTATGAGATGATTGTCTACTATAAGTTGTTCTTCAACAAATTCTTCAGAAGGCTTCTGTCTAATACTAATTGCTGGTGTGATTGGCCTAGGCAAGGAACAGGAAGGTACTTATTTTTAAGGTTCTCCAACTAATTTTCTTTCAATAATTCTTATGAAGCTGATGTTGAGTTTAGAACTGAAATGTTCTCTCCAATTTTTTTAAAATGTGAAACGTGTTAGTAAAAAGCCCACTATTACATGACACCTAAGTCTCACTTTAAAACATCCTGCCTAGACTAAGCATTAATTATGCTTTTAGCAAGTAATATTTTTTGGCTGTTATGAGTCTCTCCTTAAACAGAGAAAACAGTCAAAAGGAGAAAATTTCAGGCATTTTCTCCAGACTAAAGCTGGTTGCAGTCACAAAGAACTCACTATCTCTCTGACAGAGCAGTTTGAATTAGCTTGTGAAGAACGATAGAGGAGAAAAATAACATCTATAATGTTGTGGAGGGACAAACTGAATGCTGACTCAAAATGAAGCATAATACAGCATACATGAATATATCTTATTTCATGGGAAATGTGCTTAGAGCCTCAAGTTAGGCACTTATTAATAATTTCTACTGAATATTAAAAAATGCCGGGTTTAATAGAGTTACTGCTTACATAGCATATTACTGTTCTTTCTATACCCAACCTCCACCTAACACCACTGTACCACCGATAATCTTTTTCATTTGTCAGTCTGGTTCTGTCTATTAGCACGCAACATGGCCTAATAGGATTAGATTTGTTGAGCAAAACTGTTGTTGCTGAGGTCTCAATGTTAGAAAATACACAATTCAGTGAAGTTTACTTCAAATCAGCTGTAGCCTGGTCCCATAGTGAAAATGTCACAAAGAGCTGGATTCTGTGCTCAAGTTTCATCCAGCTCATGCTAAGACCACAATGTGAATCAAAGCAGAGCAAGTGGGGGTGACTGGGAGACAGACTTCAGAAGCTCACTACTGATCCAAAAAGGCATATGTGGACAGGCCCAGCTGCCAAGAGGTGGTTGTGATCCTGCCACCTCTTCCCAGCCTTTTGCTCTGGAGGTCCCCATCTTCCTTTTCTGCCCAGCTCCCCCGTGGTTAATGCACTAAAACACACCCATCACAATTACTCTCCATCTGTACTTGCCTAGAAGTTTGCTGCTTCTCTTTTATACTTGGTGGGAGGCTTGGAGTGCCAAAAAGCTGCTGCTTCTATCTGCATCAGCTGAGGAAAGGTAACAACTCTGCGAGCATTTCTTCCATCACTAATGCCAACCTAACCATTCTTGCCTAGCCATGAGCACCCCCGCAGTGTGCTGGTACAACTCATTTTGCAATGCAGTGATGAACCAGATCAGAGAACTGATCCAAGTTAAAAGTTACATTTCTCCTCTCTCCAGATAATTTTAACAGGGATTACTTTGCTACCTGTTCACTATATGGGCACATAACAATTGGCCTTGGCACAGCTGAAGAGGCAGAGCAAGGAGAAGTTACTCAGTTATTCAGACTGATACTGCTATCACAAACTGATGGCCACTGCAGAAGAAATGATAGCATAGCAAAAGATGCTGTCTCTCCCTGCTAACTTGTGCCTTACTTCTATCCTTTGAATATCATAGTTGCAAAACCTGTTCATTCAAATTGGCTAAACCAGCATCCTATTTTACAGAAGCAGATCAACTGCCAGTCCCTAGACCTGCCCAATCTCTGCCCATGCATACCTGCCACTCTCAAGCAAAGGAAAGAGCGTTTGTATTGCAAATATAACATATACAGTATGTGTGCAATCAAAGAAAACATGCTTTTGTAGCTTGACTGACTGATTAAGATAATTTCTCACCTGTCTTCTATGTTTCCAGTCTTCATCTTCCCCTCTACGCCAAAGGGAGATGGAGGAATCTCCTCCTTTATGTGTTGTCTTTGTTCTTTGACAACAGAAGTTTCAGGGAAACTCCTTTCTTTTAATTGACTGTTATCTAAGCAGCAGAAAAAGGTCAATGAAAACAAAGCCTTTATAGAATGAATAAATGAAAAATAAACATAGTAAAGCGAATGAGAAAGGTTTATATTTTCAAAAACATACGCAAGATTTCGATTTTTGAAAGTACTTCATAGAATACGATTGAATTAAGTAGGTGGAAGGATGCAACCCATAAAAAAAAAGAGGCTCCTGATCCTCAGTCTAGTTGCTGGAAATAAGGAAAGGGCAAATGGTATGATTTGTGCTCCTTGTCTCTAGAGATTTGTAATGCTTGGTTAATGTGTTCACTGCAGAACATTGCAGTAGAGACACTTTGCTAGACCATACTGAACTACTCATGTGTCTGTAACTGTGACCTGCAAGCCAGTTCATTAAACAGTTTAACAAGCACTATTTGTACACAAGAAACTTTCTAACTGGGCATTTTCTACTTTATTTCACAAAAGCGTAAATTTGTAGATCTTCCTATTGAAGCTTACTGGCTATGTTCATTATAACAAGAAGGATCCCACTTCAATTAATCTTTTTTCTAAGTGTCAGCTAATGGAAACTTGGTCTTTTAGCTGAAGTTAGACCTGTCAACTGGAGCAAAAAGTCTTTACTGGCTCATTCATACTACACACTGTTGCTGTAGCCAGGAACTATATATTAGTTCATTAATGCACCCAAAGCTACTGAAGTCCCTTGCAACATACTGAAAGGACTTTCTGGTCCAACAACAGGAACACAAAAGCTTTACATCCTTCGCTCAGCTTTTGCCAGCTACACACCAAAAATCTCCAGTTGGACAGCAGACAATCAGTGTTGTTTCTGCAACCTTCTCACCTGCCTTGCACCAGAACACATCTGAGGAACCAGAGGTGACACAGCAGATTGGCAGCTCCAAGGGAAGCAGAACCCATGTGTCCCTCCTCACAGACTCATGAATGGGGCTATGCTGTCTCCAGAATGCTCTAATAGGAAAGGTGCCCCAGCAATGTAATTTTCAAGTAGTGCTTCCCAGTGCAAGGCAAGAACAACATGTCCAAACAACTGTTTTATTCACCTTTGTCTTCTTTTCTGTTCTCTTCTTGAGCATCTTGTCTGGAATTTTTTTTTGTGGGGCTCCGAGTACACTGAAGCAATGGCTCGGTGCTTATCCCTTTAAACAAGAATGTGAAGTGTTATACAAGCTTCTGGTGCACTCATGTTTACGTTTCAAGCAGTAAAACCCACACTCCTTACAACAGTTAGGAAGGTCTCAGTTCAGCCCAGTCTTCAAACACACATGCAGCTGAAGCGTATTTCAAAGGCAACTGCACTGACCAGCTTCCAGTCAGGACTTAACCTGATGTACTAAGGCCTCTGCACCTTCAAGCCTTAGTTTTACACACATAAAGCAGGTCTAAGTCAGCGCTGGTTTCAAAAAAAAAAGCAGTCATACCTCCCCCTGTCCTAATGTATTCTTGCTCTCAGGTCCTTGCTGTCCTCACCCACCCCTCCCCACTCTGTGCTAGCAGAAGTATTTCTGAGGCTCTCTGATAAACTTCACTAGGCAACTGACCCAGGTTCAGGTTAACCCAGCAAGAAAATAATGGTGCCAGGCACAAGAAGGAGACAAGACTCTTTCAGGGAGAGTACTGGTCCTGAGCTGGCTTGAAAAATATGAAGTTAAAGTTTCAGTTGAACTACGGACTGTCTCACAGCATCACAGTCGGGTCTTGCTATCAAAGTTCAAAGGAATCCAGGATGCAGGTCTGATTTACATCCTCTTCCCCCTTAAGTGGTTTCATTCCCACTTCTTTTTTGTTCCTCTTCCCCCCATTTTGAAATAAATTTTTCATTTCTTGCAAATGACTCACTCTTCTTTCTCACCCTTTGGTATCTGCCCACAGAAGAAAAGGCTGGCAAAGTGTAGCAAAGAGAAGATGCCAAGTAGCAACTTACATTGTTTTTCCTCCAAACAATGCTACTCCATATCAATGTGAGAAACACCAAAATTGCTGACGAAGAGCAAGCCTTCTTAGCTAAAGAAATGCATTCATTCTCTTGCCTTTGGAAGCTATATCCACTTCCTACTTTTTATTCTTCTCCCCCTAAATACAACATGCCCTCTACTTCATGTAACTTAGCTTTTCCAATTTAATGACTTTCTGCTCCATTTATATCTACAAGGCCCAATTTCTCTGTCAGTATGAGAGGCAGGATGACTGTGATTCAAAAGTAAAAAAAAAAATCAAGTTTAAAATACTTTAAAAGCTTTTATAACAAGCCACTGTAAGAACAAAACACCTTCCCCTGACCTTCAATAAAATCAGTAACAATCACTAGCAAAGGCAAAAATTCACAGGATTGGCACAATAGCTTTAGCTTCAGATTTCCAGTGCTTTTACCCACCTGAATCTGAAAGCTGCATGTGCTCTCCTGAGATTTCTGAACTGCTCTCATTTGGCATGAACGGCAGGGATCTGCCTTGCCAAACAGAGTGCATTGCCAAGGGAGAGCTCTGTAAGCGTTCCAGGCTCTCAACTTGGGAAGAATTTTCTGATGAGAACTGGACAGGAATGAAAGTAGCCGGAAAGCACGGAAGGGGTGGCATCGTAGCTACTTGGTGGGAAGGTATCCCAGCAGAAACAGAAAAGCCTAAAAATAATTACCAGAGAAGAAAAATTAGTGAAGGTCAAGACAAATATTTTGCACCAAACTAGAAATCTCTTGCTAAAGTGGGTGTTGCACAAAAACAATGTTGCTTTCATGTTACCTGGTGGTTTGCATGTTCAGTGTGAAATAATAGAATTCTGATTTTATTATTTTATTTAATTTGTAAAATATGCTTGCTGCAACCTTCAGTCACCACCAGAATTATTGTATGCTACAGGGATGCTGAATTAAAGGGAATTTACAAAGTACTCCAAAGCACATAAAACACGTTTCCCCTAGGACACCTGAAGTCCCTTAGCAGGTAAAAGTTAAGTATTGCAAACTATCTCTAAGGCACTCCTCAATGCGAAAGAGGGGAAGGTTTTCCTTTTAGCTCTGAATGGCTGGTTACACATTTTGTTACAAGATTTCCAAGTGGAAAAGACATAAGCAGTTCTGCATAGGGACCAGAGGCCAGGCTCACTGCTTCTAGGAAAGAAAGCCCTTTATGTGGTTAAAAATTAGGCTCGCTTCTTATTTTCTTTCTCCACACCATGATTCCTTTCTGTCCTGTAACCTGACTTCAACAAGAATATAGTGCCTGTGTCTTAAATTGCCTCACCCCCCAGGTAAAGCATTTTTTGGAAGGCTGATCTGTGGATTCAAATCCTGTCTGGCACAGACTCAAAAAAAAAAAAGCCCAACTCTCTACTTTTGGATAGATGCTCTAACCGTGCAGCTAGCAGGTGGGCAGAGCCACTTCTGTGTTACCATGAGACATTAAAATAACAACCTGTAGTTCAATGAAGTTTTGATTTTACTCTTGGTCACTGTATTATTTCTTTAAATGCATGACAACTACTTTTATCATAATAAGATAATTCATAGCCCTAGTGATTCTTCACAGTTTATCTCTTTAAAGCTTAATGGGACCAGATGATGCAATGTCTTCTGCTACCCTCAACCTACACTGCCTCCACTAATAAATGAGAACTTTCAGTGCAGATTTTGGTCAGCTTTTCATTCAAGTAAACATTTTGTCTGTGGCTTTATATGTTAGCTAAATGTATCTGGATGCATAAACATGCCCAAACAGCATTCTATAAATGTATTTCTTACTGTATGAGCTTGGTCTTGAGTTCGTGATACAAACTGTACTTTCTTTCTTCAGAAATGCATCAAGTGACTTATAGCACTGGGGTAGGGGGAAGAGGAGTTTGCATGATGCAGTGTAGCAGGACCCAGGGCACTTTCCTTCCCACGCTGCTCAGTCCTTCTTGAGAACCTGAAGTGAGTGATGCAGCCTAATGCTTCTGCTCACAGCCAACCGGCGGAAGTAACAACAAGCGTTTTGCTAATTGCGGCATTTGAGCAGGGATTAATGAGCAACATAATTGCTCTGTGGATGTTCTGCTTTGATTAGAAAACTTGGAAGCCGCAGACTGTGTACTTGTTCAACCTGGTCATCACAGACAGCTTGCTGAGCATTTTCCTGCCATTTCAACCAGAGTTTTCTCTGAGGCAAAAAGCACAGGATCAAGAAGATTTCCTTTACTCAGCCATAGTCTTCATTCTGTCTCTTTTTCAAGCTAGTATACAGCAGTGGCTCTTTATAGCTATTTTGCGGTGGCATAGCCCCATCAGGAAAATTAGAACAATGACAGCCAGGCCTGCTGTTACCACTGCTGGTGTGGCTTGGCCTCTGCCTGCAGATGGTTGAGATCCTGCTTACCCCCCAACCAAAAAACCTGATTGTCACACAGCATCAGGTTTGAAAACGAAACCTTCAAACAGACATGACACTGTGTTCTTTCTGAAGTTTCTTGTTCCCTTCAGTCCCTTTTTGCACTGCTGGCATCATTGGGAAGCTCAGAAAGGTCCCCACAACACAAGCGGACAACCTAAGCTGCAGAAAGCCAGGCTTTTGGTGGTCACTGCGGGGCTGGTGTTTGGCCCTTGCTTCCTGCCTGGTGCATATGCCCCAGTGTACACCTACTGCTTGCATACACGCTCCGCAGCTCTGACAGCCATACAGCTTTTCAAGTTGCTGTGAACATGTTTGTTGTCAGTATCTGCTGCAGACACCCCAACAGTGTGATGGAACTGGTTGCGCGTTGTTTGTCCAGCCCAACTTTTTGCATTCCTACAGAAGGTTCTCTGACCCCATGTGGCTGAGGAGGAATGAAGCAAAGCCTCAGAGCTCTGATATTCTTAAAAGACGCTGACAATTGAAGCCAGCAGAGACCATTTGTTATATTTATACAAAACTAATTATGCCTGCATATACACAGGTTTAAAAGACTTTTTAAATTCTTTTCTTCCAGTTTTGTTACACTAGGAGTAGAGAGAAGTTAAAAATATTTTGCTGGACAATGTTCTTTAATTCCACTTTTCTAAACCCTTTTATTTTGTTGGCTAATAATTGCTATTATATACATTAGCGAGGTAGATGAAACTTGCTAGAATTTCAGTTTCTTTTATGGTAACACTAATGTAAGGTCATGTTTCCCTAAAGCCAANATCATTAACTCTGCATAAATTAATGCCTATTGTTTTGCATAGACCTTTGCAAGCAGATATTCCTCATACAACAACTGAAATTAAATTTTGATTATAAATGATTCTGTCCAAAACGGTCAAACTATGAAGTATTTTTATACATGCATGGAGAAACAGCAAAAGCCTTGGCTTGTCTTTAGCTGAGAGGACTTCCTCGCATTATGTATGATTAGAACATGTGAAGAAAGTTTTGGAAAAAAAAGTAGCTTTTCAGCTTTAAAAAGCTACTGCTAAGACCCCATCAGGCTACACTCAACTCTAGCATGCAAGGTGCCATTACCTAGTTCTCCTACCCCTCCTCTGATATCTTAGTAGAGTAAGACCTTGCAGCTCCTCAACTGGGCAAAGAAGCTTGAAATTAGATTGAGAAAACTGATACCAGATCAATGCACAGATGCAGGCAAGGGCTGCCTTAGGCTGCTCAGGTTCCTACAACATGGGTTAGGTGAAGCTACCTCCCCAGCAGGTTGTCTGAAGAGCAGCAGCAATCCGAGGATCACCTGTCCTTCCTATGCCCTCGTGGATACTCCCTGCCTGATGTTATGCATGAGCAGCCCTGGATAAAGCCTGGCCAATGTTGTCACAAGCCTACGTGATTTCCCTAAATTCTCCTTTCACCATCGGATCACACGCTGAGGAGAATGTTCTACTACTGTGGACAGGGTGGAAAGTGGGGGGCTCCTCTTTTTCTGCTTGTTGAGCAGATGGCGTTTTCTGGCAATGCCACTGGTAAAATGAAGCTGTTCAAGGAGTTGTATCACACTGTGAGGAACAGGCTGTACTATTAAAGGTAAAAGTCTGTTAACAGAAGCATGGTGTGTTGACTGTCTTCCTCTCCTTTTTCCTATGTAAAATCTGTAACTTTCATGTAGAGGTGCAGAAAAAAAGGGATATTTCAGCTTTTCGGTAATGCTCACCACTATATAATGTTCTGCACAGAATCACAGAATCACAGAATAGTCAGGGTTGGAAGGGACCTCTGGAGATCATCTAGTCCAACCCCCCCGCCAGAGCAGGGTCATCTACAACAGGTTGCACAGGACAGCGTCCAGGCGGGTTTTGAATGTCTCCAGAGTGGGAGACTCCACAACCTCTCTGGGCAGCCTGTTCCAGTGCTCCACCACCCTCAAAGTAAAGAAGTTCCTCCAGTACCATTCAAAGCCATACATCAATCAAAGTCTATACAGGAGGTCTGTTATTAAACATAAAGGATTCCTCCTCATAGTTGTCCTGGAATTTTAGTGTGCAAAAGTGGAAAGAAACTTTTTCTGGGGTTTACACCTTGTGCATAATGTGTGTGTAAAGAAAGGAATGTTTTAGCCCAACTGCCAGAGGAAGAGCTCCCAGGCACTGAAAACAACCATTAAACCTTCTCTTTCTTTAAGAAACCACTGCATTTCACTGCTGGCACGCAAGCATCAGCAGGTAATGGTGCTGCAGCATCAGGAGGGATTCCCCAAGTACCTGGGTTGTAAAGCGCAATGATTTTCTGCTGTTCAGCCACCAGCCTTTGCAGCTGCTCCATATGCTGCCTCATCACCTGGTCCTGCTGCCCTGGAGTCTGAAAATATCATGAAGAAATAGTATCAAACTACATTTTTCGATGTTTCTGGTACCAACAGTAATAAGAAAAGAAGCCCTGAGGCGAGGTGGGCTTAGGGCAAGGGGCAGATGATGCAGCCTTGTTAGCACAGGTACTTCTTATCTTTATACCACCAAAAAAGGCTAAAATTGATAGACTTCCAGTGGAAAATGGGTAGAGAACTGCCAGCATAGACACAACCTTAATAATAAATTCAACTGTATTGGAAATAGGAGTTTTTTTAAAATGTGCAACTAAGGCACTGTATTGTTTACTATCGTATGAGAAGCAAACAGAGCACTCAGTGGAAGAGATACTGTGGATTTTCTCCTGTCCATCTCTGTCAAAACTAAGAAGAAGAGAAAAGGTCAGAAATGGAAAAAATCTAAAAAAGGAGGTGGAGGATGAGAAGAGGACTGATGGAAAGACGTACAGAAATAAAAACATGAACATGCCTCACAGCCATTACACACATGAGACCATGGAGCTGGAACATGCAATCTTTTTCACCAGAGGGAAGGTAATAGCAGTAACTATCCAACAAGAGGAACAGAGAAAAATTGATGAATTGTGTCTTGGGAAAAGCACTTTATTTCATGGATGCATTAGGCAACATAATCCAACACAGGGTTATGATGCACTTCCCAGGGCTTGCTGGTAAGGCTTCCTACCTATAGACAGACACAACAGTTACCATGCCTTTCTTCCTGAAGAGGCTGTGGAACTACCAGAAAAATGCAATATGCAGTTATAGATTCAGTGATTATTTAAAGCAAACTAACCTGTTCCATGTTTTTGTAGGTGGGAGCACAACAGTTCATCCCAGGCTCCGAGGCAGGGAGCAGAGGAGGAGTGAACATTTCCAAGGTGTCACTTGCATCATGAATTCCAGCCTGGGTTACACTTGAAGCCAGCTTTTGAGGAAGAAAATCAGAGCTGGCCAAATAACATAATTGCCCTACATGCTGAAAAGCTTGGTCATCACCCAAGATATCTGTGGAGTCATTACTGTTGCCCGTCATACCACTGGCTTCTGAACTGTATAAAAGTGGACACTGCTTTCCAGAGGGCTCGTTGTCAACCCAGCCTGGGGATAAAGAAGGCGTGATCTTCTCAATTATTATTTTAGAAGATGGTACCACGCTTGCCAGATCACTGGCAGCCTGTTGTGACATATATTCTTCCTCCATAAAAGCATCTGCTTCCACACCTTGCTTTCCAAAATCCATGTTAGGGATGTGCAATCAAAAACACCATGAAGAAAGGTGTCATACTGACATAGTAAATCCTGTGGTTTGTCTTTTTTTTTTTTTTTTCATCCAAGAGATTGGTTTTTAGCCCAGGCTGAATGTGGAGTATCTTCTGACTTCAGAATCTGTAAAACATACATGTATATATTTATATATCTTTACATATATAGAGAAGTATATCTAAATATACAAAAATATATAAAAAATCCTGTTAGAATACATGCAACACAAAAAGCCTGTAAAGTCACACTATTTCTGCCAGCTAAATTGGCTTAGATGTACTGTCCACTCTCTCAGTATTAAATCATAAAGTCTCAGACATACAGGAACAGATATAAGATTCTATTACAATAAAAAACAAAACCTATTCAGCACCAAAAGCATTTGCCAAAGTGTCCTGACCTTGTCTTTCAGCTAAATCTTCAGCCTTTAAATTCAGAGAAAGTGCTTAATGTCCAAAGATGACTGCAAAGAGCAGGGACTGGAGATAACAGGAGGAAACAGGAGAAGACAAATGGCATGTGAAAAAATAAAAAAAAAACAAAAAAATAAAAACCTCACTAGAAAACCACCTGATGTTTAAGTAGCTCAGAGTAATATTTGTTTCAAAAAGATAGAATAACACTGCTACAACTTGTATCCATTCTCCCTGAGACAAGTATGGCCGAGGCAACTGTGCAACACAAACATTCTTCTTCCCCTCTTTAGGCACTGGGCTTCCGAGACAGGGGCCAGGCATTTGCTACTTACCTTGAAGAACTGGGGTGGAGGGTATATTTCAGCAGCCGAAGCTAGAGAGTTCCCCCATCTTGTCTGCTATGGGAGGATAAAAAAGTAGTTTATTTGTACTCTTTGAGAAATGTGGAGTCTCCAAGAACTTCATTCGCTCACAAGAAAATGATTTAACACCTTCTTCCTACTTTAATGTAAGTGGTTTGCATAAGATGTAAACACACCCTACCAGGTTCAATACCTGCTTTGACAGATCCATCATGTGTAGCTAGGAAACATTATGTTGTTTGCAGGCTTAAACTCCCTTTACAGTTCCATTGGAAACATTTTAGAAATCTACAAATCTAAACCAACAGAAGTACAGGCTGTCTGGGCAGATGCATGTGCGCTAAAATAAGAACCCTACAGAATGGATCTCTGATAGGAGTGAAAAAAAAGAAGCAGATGTAGTGAAGACAGAGGACTGGGTAGGGACAGATCAGAAAGGATGGGCTAAGAAATCACATTTAAAGAAAAGAGTAGAGCCCATGACCCTATATTGCAATTTCCTCGAAAACCTGAGAGGAAACACCAAATTCCCGAGTCTTCTTGTTCCTCTGCTGACAACAGCAGTATTGGTTGTACCCTGGTATTGCACAGGATACGATAATATGCTTCTCCTACAGATCCCCACTTCAGGTTGAACTCAAGTGGAGGTGAAAGTTCCAACCTGCCAGTGTTTTTTCTCAGTATAACACCATATGCAATTTGGTTAGAGATTTTTTTGTTTGGCTTTTTTTTTCCCTAACCCTTGGAAACAACATATACCCACAAAAATCACTTAGCTATTCATAGGGTACAAAGTTCAAATGCTGAGCAGTAGCAGCTGCCAGCATGAAGGTTTCTCTCAGTAGTAATGGACAATACAAAGGCTGCTGGCGGCCTGTCCCACTGACATCCCATTTTGCACCCACTGACATCCCATTTTGCACCAGATGTATAATGACTCCATGTCCTGGTCATGCTTTCTCCAAAATACAAATGAAGGAAATATAATGTAAAGACTAAAAAAGGTGGGATCTGGAAAGAGGTGACACTTGCCAAGAGTCTCTCCAAACACATACTTCACTTTAGGCACCGCACCTACTGCCCAGCAGGTAAAGGATTATGAAGAACTGGACTTTGTGAGGAAACCTCCCTGAAATCATCAGCAAGGAAAAGATGTTCAAACCTTAACACCGATGAGGAGGTCTCTGAGTGACTAACTTGACAGTGTCAGCTTTTATCCCATTAAAAATAAAAAGAAAACCCAATACCTGTCCATCATCTTCTTCATCAGCTTAAAACATTGCAATCTCCTAAAGGAGGAGAGCTATATTCTCAATGCATGAGGTTTTAGAGGTAAGAAATCACTTGTGTATAAATGTTAACGCTGCCTAGGCTGGTAGCAGACTTTATTTTGGATAAGAAACTGAACACTAAAACTTGCTCTGTCATGAACCTTTTCAATGTTTGCTTTCTCATTGTTGTGGACTGCCAGGGGATTAGTGAGTAAACAGAAGCTCTCAGCCACAGCCCTGGTCCCTGTGGCTCTTCTGGGACTGCACCACTCAGTCAAAGCCACACAAAGCCTCCCCCTTTCCAGGCAACAAAGTAATTCCTCAGTAAATACGGCCGAAGCAATCAAAACTACTCCCTGTGAGGTAGAAGTACTTTTGCACAGAGCACCTTGGCAGCCAGCAGGAGCAAACAAGGAAGCGCTGATGACTGTCTTGTTAGGTCTTTGTGGGGATTCTCTGTTTTAGCAGATTTTTTAATTTAAAAAATATTATAAAGATGAACATGTTTTATCCCAGGTAGTCTCCAATGAATATAAGACAAAATAAATAAGTAAAATACTCTGCACTTTCACAAAGCCTTCCACCCAAGTAATTTAAAAGCACCGGATGTGTTAACTGCTTGCATAAAGTCAGTATGTGTATGTGTATGTGACCTGTTCTTTTAAATTGCTAAATCCTCAAAAATTCCCCTGAAAACAAGTAGAAATCTATCTGAATGCCCTGACGGTTTTAATATGGTCCCCAAAAATAGTGTTAGGAAGTTAACCATACGCACTCAGGCCTGCAGACCTCAGCAGAAGGCAGAGCCAGAGCCAGACTTGTGGTCCTGTGAGAGCTGTCGGTGACAGGGACACCCTGGGGAAGACCTCTTCCCGTAGCACTGTCTGAAAGACTTTTGGGAAAGGAATTTTCCTAAAACCTGGAGCAGTTCCCCAAGTGTCTGCCTACTGGAGAGAGTAATAAGAAGTTATTATTTGCAAATTTTCCTTTTGCTTTTTTAAAGTTGTGTTAAGAGTGGAGTAACAGCCATAAACTTGGTATATATGGATAAACAGAACAAGGAGACATAAATCAGTCATGATAATCTTTTAAGCAGCACAGAATATCAAATATTCAACAAGCACTGAAGTGTTGGACTTAGCCTGTGCTCACTGCATTCTCCAAAATCTAATGATTTTTTTTAATTATTCTGTATCTGCACTGCTCTGATACTTAACAATCCCAGGCACAGAACTCGATCCTTCTCTGCTTGGAATTGTACAGCCCCATAACAAAATGACACCTTATTTTACAATCTGCTTATGCAAATAAGTATGCAGTTGCTTCACAGGTTATATTGGGCGTCCGTAAAGATGAACATACAATATAAAAACCAACAATAACATAAAAAGGATGATGTTTCTTCATTAATTCTTATTAACTTCTGTATGCTATGTCTAAACTGGCACAACGACAAATATAATACATCAACACAAAAAAAAACCCTTAAGTTTTTCTTTTAAAAATACTGAATAATTTTTTAAAAAAACTTAGCTAGCCAAGGGATTTTACAGGGGAAAACAGAGCTATCATTAATACCAGAGCAAGATCTAACTCTTCACACCTCAGAGTGATTCAAATGAAATGCAAGACTGGTAGCAGGCTAACCAAAAAAAACCCAAGTTTCCAGGTAGTTTCTCGTGATACTACTTTTTTTATTTTCATTACCAAGACCTTTTTTTTCTAAATATAAAAGAGTGTACAACTTATTATCATACTGAATATGCTTTTTTACCCCTTCTGGTTATTATGTACAGAATACCATCTTGTACCCACAAAGTATCATCCCTAAAATGGGATGCTTTACTGAATTAAATTATAATCTTCAAGTCTTTTATTTTAAGAGATTTGCAGAAAAGTGAATTTAGAAGGTGCATTCGATGATCATGTTTTTTAAGTTATTAATGGTGTTGGATATGTTTATATTTTGTTATGTTTTATTATACTTTGAAGTTTATTCTTTTTGTGCTATATACAAATGTTTGATGATTTAACAGACAATCATAAATTTATTTCAGGTGAGGAACATAGCTATTTATTTGTATTAAGTTGTTACTTGTTCCATACGACCACAATGGTTGATGCATTTGAAAACTACTATCTGACGACTGATAAAACTCATTACTGTGGTCACAGACATCGGTCAGTGACAAATTATTTCTAATCTGTGGCCGCACATGTCTCAATATTTGCTCCTGGAACATCATTCATGCCACGGGAGTCAAGAGGAGCAGCTCTGAAGCCCTTCCTGTGCAGTGGAGCGACGCTGTTCCTCACCCCCAGCTGTAAGTGGCTTGGCTGAACCCCAGCCTGATGCCTCTGCCATGGCAATATCTTTCTGCAAAGTCTGCTTACATTAACATTGGCATTTCTATCATTTTCTCATCTTTCTTCAAGTGGATGCTAGGTCTCCTCCTGGCAAGGCACTGCCAGCTGCCTCACTAGTAGGCTGGAATATGTAAAATCAGACAAGACTCATTTTTCTCTCTTTTTATTTTTTTAAAAAAAACCTCTCTTTTTAACTCAGGTGCCGGCAGCGCATGCAGCCGCTTGTCGCAAAGAGCCTGCGCTGCAGCGTGGAACTGTATACCCGTAGTGCGACCTCAGTACCCAGCTTTTTGGTACTTGCTCCTATTTTTTTTGGATAAGCAGTTTCATACCGAGCTCATGACTTCCCTCAGGACCTACCTGCAATAGCATAACGTGAGGGCTTGCTCTTCCTGAATCAGTAACTTGTTATTGTGATTTGTTTACTAGTTCTGAGTGTACACTACTAGCAACTTAGTAACAGTATCCACAATTCAGTGTAATCACGTACCTGACACGAGTTACTCACATTTCAGCACAACTCATTTATTGTCTACCATTTAGGGTACTCTAGGGTGCTTGACTTGCATATAATTTATCTTGGCCTCTGTAAAGAAGCCCCAGGAGAGACTTCTGTTTCTTTGCATATTGCTCATTCAAGTTTCACTACAGCAGAATTATTGTCACAGTTGAAAACTGAGTCAATCTGATTTTACTTCTTTTTTTCTTTCTCATTTGTGCACTATGCCGTATAGAAAAAGACATCTCTTAAATGTAGGATGGTTTAACAGGTAGGTAACCTGTTAAAGTTAAATACAATCAACCTTCAGAAAATGCAACTCAAAGGTGTCTTAATAATTCTTCTCTCCCTCTTTTTTATTTAGATACCCTGGGATATTAAACGGATGGGAATTACACAGCAGAAGCTCTTCAAAGCTGCACATGAAACAACAGACTAGAAAGGGCCACCAGTGCCATCTGGCCAGCAGCTCTTCCAGCCAAGACAAAGTGGCAACCCCTGTTTCCCTGCTCGCTGCTCATCCCAGAGAATTTAGGACAAGAAGAGGGAATGGGAGATAAATCAAATGAGGGAAGAAAGAAGCACTGAAACTGCTGCCTTGTTTGGGTTGCTCAGGAGTGCTCCACACTGCTGGAGCAGAGTAAAGCCACTGAAGAAAAAATATCTGTTGAGCCATCAGCTCCCTTTACATTACAGATTCCGGGGTTTCTTCTGCCTACTGCAAGACCAACTCAGGTAACGCTAGAGAAATGCAAAATAAGAAACAAAGAGCACCACAAGGGAATGAAAAAGATGAACAAATTAAAGGCAAAAAAAGGCAAAAATATTAGAGACCTGTGACCGGGGAACAGATATTACTTAGATCCAGTTCTCTCCCTTAAATTTTGGCAGATAAGAGGTTTAAAGGAAAGGACAAAGTTGTGTTTTCTGTTTCCTGAAACTAAGGCCAGAATCCTATATGTAACAGAATACACCAACGTAGTTCCAGAAATAACTGTCTTTCCAATCTGGAAGTTTTATTGTTCAACTTCAGTCTTTTTTTCTAAGTTTTTTCCTCACCTCTTCCCCTACCTCCTCACTCGTACCTGTACTATACAGTTTATTGCCCTTCCTGTTGATATGTTCTCAGTCACACTGAAAAAAGCACTTGAAAAAATACAGCTATAGACAGCAGAAGCTGAACCAAAGAGAAATCCTATTACCTATGAACACATCGCATAACTTCTCCCTGTCGATGATGTGAAAGCCAGCTGTGCCTTTCACCTGCCCTGACAAAAAGATTAAGCTGGAATTGAAAGCAAATGTGGAAATAAGTCACAAATTCCATGAAGCTAAACAAGATTGGTCAGCATGTCCTAATAAAGATTTCTCTGGAAGTGCAAAAGTATCATACAGTTTTTCTTATGGTCTCATATTATACATATGCTACAGTTTTCTCACTGCCTATTTTTTATGCAAGCCTCCGATACCAAACACCTGTCCCACAGTGGCACTGGGACTGAGCTGCCACATCCTCAGCATCCGTAGCGCTAACATGCTGAGATGCTGGCAGTCCTCTCTTAGCCAAACACAGTCATGTTCAAGAAGAAAAGATAACGGGAGCAAATACAATGGGAGAAAAATTCAGTCCTAAACCACCTGGAGTCTACCCTGCTGTACAGTTAGTCAGGGGCTGTCTAGCAGAGGAAGTGATCCCGAAGACTTGGGAAGCAGACGAATACGAAGCAGCAGGAACGTTTAGGACAATAAGGGATATGTGGAATTTTCTGGGTGGAACCCAATTTACCTGCTGTCAAGTGCAACAAAAACAGTACCTCCCTGAAACAAAACAAGTAGGTGGGGGTAACTCATTATAATTTAACCCCAAAATATGTTAGTAATTAAAAGCAGCTTGAGAATGGATTTCAAACTTCCTCTCCTGTTGTTCATTTCTGTAAATTAATCCCTAGACAGAAGAGGAATTCACCAAATAGCTCCCAGCAAGTGAGCCTGACATTTTGAAATGGGCCTGTGATGCTTTGCCCCTTGTATTATCTGTTGCTATGTCTTAGGAGAAGTTTGCAGGCAGAGTAAAAAAGGGCCAGAGTTTAATTCTCTGCAAACATTGCTATCTGCCACAAAGTAAAAAAAAGACTTCTATTAGCTAGAGAACACACACGCACCCCAAGAGAGGAAGCTCGAGTAGTTGGTAATCTGTACGGATATAAATGGGTACATATCTTCCATTACACAAAGACAACTCAAGCCCACGACTATGAAAAAAGACACAACGTTGGGGGGGAAAAAGTAAACTGCATGACTGCATTGTGCTCTGTAGTATGTCTCTGCTCATTCCCGCTGCAAAGGGGCTTTGAGTACATCTACAAAGTAATAACATCTATTTAAGGTCTGACATTCCTGTGCATCCTCTGCAATGTAAAATGGACAAACCCCCAGGCAGTACAGATAGTGCATTACTCTTGCAGACCATTTGTACGAGTTTTAACCACTAGAGGGAAACCTTTACACTATGCTGAGCGAGCAAACAAACTAAAACAAGGGGAGAGGTGATTTTTGAAAATATTACAACCCAAATACTTTTACAACTAAAAGAAACACATCGTCTCTGAAGTAATCTTAAGGGACTCTCAGTACACTATCAGTGCCTCACAACACGTCATCGTATTAAGTGTGAAATTTCAAAAATTTATAGTCCATGAACAGTAGCATTTTTTTTTATACCTTACTGGCTACTAAGCTCAGACTGATCAAAAGCCCAAACAGTTTCTAAGTACACCCGAGCTTCCAAATTCGGGTCAAGAAGATAGTAGCAATAATTCACAGACAGTTTTTAAATTGGAGTACTGCTATATTTCTAAACTAGGTGATACCACAGAATTGGCTCGGTCAGTTTGTACCATGACACCCACTTGTCCAGCTGGAATTACCAGCCCACCTTAAGCCTAATCCACAAGAGAGAGACTTTGCGAATGGAGCCCTAACAGACTACACCAGCAACAACGTGGATACAGCTTACACCAAAAAAACTGACTTTCTGCCAGTTACCACTAACCCCTATTTCCTTTGCAAGACAGATTTCCACGGGCAATATTATTTTGACAGCTGGGCCCTTGACTTTTCATTACTTAAGGATATTTTTAAATCTTACTGTAAGTTTCTTTCATGCACAATTCTTCCAGATAAGCTTCCCCACCCAAACACGATGCACCTGATAGTGGCGGTCAGTACCTGCTGTGAGGGCCTTTACAAAGCTCTAAGAATGTCTGTAACTTGGAGTTTTGTGCTTCAGTAGAGATTTGGGCCTTTATGTGCCTTTATTTTACCTCTTCCTCCCTTTTTCCTTAAAATCAGTTATCTTAGCTTTTGTTATGAATGCATAATATTTACATAAAACTCCTGTGAATATTACTGCAATAAAGCAGTGTTTGGGAGTCATTTTTACACAAAAATATATTTTTACTTAAATGCCAAACAAATAAAAAAAAACAGCCTGCCTTAATTCATTGCATCACCACCAAATAATCACTACCTTATCAGAGATCACACAATATCTAATAGAGCAGCAAAATCCATAACTTTTTTATATTCTCTGCCAGTAATTTCACTCTACCTGTGCTGTATCAAAACCTGGTCTTCACTTAAATGCTTTGGGCATTTTCACTCTTAGCGAATGCTACAAATTGCTCTGGCTGCCAGATTCTGAAATGCACAAAATGACATTGTCCTTTGGTATTCTTCCATAATGCAATCAACTGGGAAGCCAGAGAGAGAAGTTTCAGACAACAGAAATGCGGTTTGTGTGGCACAATACATATTTTCCCTCCTCATGGAAATATACTGTGTCATTAAAGAATATAACTTTGTGAATTGAAGATATACAGATATAGAGCAGAAATTAACTTTTACAGACTGGGCAGGCATTTCATTCAGTGGAAAAAGCACCTTTGATTTCAATAATAATCTAAGTGAGAGAGTGACAAAGTGCAAATCAGTACCTACGAAAATCTGTTACAAATTTTCAGAATTGCAACAGTATAAAACTAGTATAATGCAGAGAAGACATCTAAATGTTTAGTCACACACAGTAAAACCAACACTCAGATGCTAACACAACACCAGCCATTAGAAATAAACACTATTTTAAAAAGGATCTGACTTACTAAGAAAAATCTGATGCCCAGTTAATGTAAAGACAGTCGGTGTTCTCCATATTACAAAGTTTTCCAGACAGAAGGTAGCTAAGCAACCTGCTTATTGCAGTCAGTAGAGTCACAGAACAGATGGTTAAGTTTGATCATTGAGACCTCTGGAGGTTGTCTAGTCCAGCCCCTTCCTCCCAGGAGGATAAATGTGTGCCATAATGTACGTTGCATTGTCTATTGAAATGTCTAGGTCATACACAGTTTTCATATGTAAATATATCAAATATATACCTTTATAATAAATAATACAGTGCAATTTTTCAAAGATCTGTTTGCATGTGCAACTGGGGATTTATTTTATTTCTATGTTTTTCTCTCCTTACTATGTTAGCTCTAATAAAATAGCGTTTTTAATGATACCTTACAGAGTCTGCGTGCCTTTGTTACTGAGATTGTAATAAACCAGCACCTCTTGATGCAAAACAATAATGCATTGCTAACATCGAGTTTTGAAAATCCAACAAAAATTATTAAACTAGTTTTCTACAGAACTTAAAGACAAGGTGCAGAACTGAGAGGAAACTTCAGGATTTATTCCAATTGCTAACATTCTTCTTTTCCCACATTTTGCACCATTTTCTGGGATTATTTTGGGGCATAGCTTGATATTTGCTGAGGTTTAGAAGGTTACCTCCCTTTGAGAGGTCACTGGCGCTGCTCAGCTGAGTCATGACAACTTTCAACAAGCTGAAAGCCCTGGGCATACATGTGAATAAAACACTGCTAGAAGAGGTCAGCGGAACTCAAGAGTCAGGTACAAAGTCTTACCTGAAAATGTGAAACTTGTAAAAAGTCATTCAGGGCAAGAAGCTTCTTACACAGTTGTTTTGCCAGAAAATATTTGTGCATAAATGCCCTTAGAGAATGTATCAATGGTTAAAGAAATTGATACCTTTGTAATGGGGAAAAAAAACAACAGAAGTGATAAAAGAAGTCTTGTATTTTAAAAAAGTCCAGAAAAGAAAAATATTTTTGAGCGTGTTGTAAGGAAAACCGGCAGAATTACTTGTCGTCAGAGTTGCACAAGGAGGACACAGCCTAGCCCTTCGCAACTATTGAGACCTCAGTGAGGCATAGCCACACCTGATTCTGCACAAGAGCAGCTGGTGCCCCTCCAGACATCGCAATCCCAGATGCCAGTGAAATTTTTGTGGTAAAGTAAAAGCTTACCATTATTGAACCTATTAAGCTCAGATAAAAACAATTACAGATTGAAAGGAGCAAAACTACTCTACCTTCAGAGAAGATGGTGTTCTTCACTTTCTTCCTCCTTCACTGATGAGAAGCAGCATCAACCCTCCAGGAAGGGTTCTACTGGTGGAGAGAGTAGGAGACAGTCTCACACAATTTCAGTTCAGTCACAAACCTTAGGTTTGGGGAAAGCAACAAGGTAAAACTTATAATGCAGATATTTTATTCATTCAGTCATAATATACATTCATATTATTATCTTTTAAGGCTAAACTAAGTCATTAAAGCATGCTTTTGGGCCTCAAATCTGTAGAGATTTAAGAGAGAGGAAGTCAGTTTAGGGTAATCTGAACATGAATATTTTAAATGTGGCTTCACAGGTTCAAATAAGCAAGCATTTTAGACAGTATTTCATACAAAAATCAAGTGAGTGGAAATAGCTGTCACTGAGATTTTATTTTGAATATTTTGCAACTTTAGTAACAATTTTGTACAAGTTAGCATGTTTCTACAGTGTTGTATCATTACCAGAAAACAATAATTTGTACCCTTATGGAAATAAATACAAAGAACAGAAAGAGTTAAAAGGAATGAAGTCCTCTAGTAAGAGCAATAAAGCTATCTTAAAACCATGATTTCTATGGCTTTCTTCAATAACATATTTTAATTTCAAATTACAAAATGACAGGTATTTATAAAAAACTTAAGAGGGAAGAAAAATGTTGAGAGCAACAGCAGTTAGAAATATTTTATAATTAGTCCAGCTGCATGCAGCCTAAGACAAGAGAGGTTAATGAACACAAAGTAGAAAATTTTTCCTGCATTGATAAGTCTGTTAAAAAAATCCTGGGTTTATGAAAATCCAGACTACGTAATACTTTCATTAACAAACACTATGTTCATGCCAAATGAACTACAATGTAAAAGGTACACCAAGTTCTTCCACCTCTATTTTAACTACTAGCATCCCTGCTGATACTGTCTTTTATTACTAGCAGTTGCTTCTGAAGTATAAAACCAACATATATATCCACTGGTCTGAAAATATCATGAACTGGAAAAAGCCTCTGAAAACAGTACTATTTTTACCAGTGTTGTTATGAGCTGAATTTGTTCTGAATCTGAATCAGAAAAATAAATACAAAGGTGTTTACCTTGTTTTCTGTTAAAATTTTATGAGGCAGATGATTACAATACATTATAATTCACTTAGTATACTTTAATAAGGCTATTTTAACTTTCACAAAATGGTTGTAGAAATCAAACCATTTACCATAAATAAACATCATTCATGCATTCTAACAAACAGTATATTTTCTGTATTTTACTATTTCTCATATGGAATATGAGAATATGGAAAAATGTGGAAAATATGGAATACAGAACCTAGAAATTGTTTCTATAAAAACATACTTAAGCATCACTTCCTCCAAGCTCAGGATAGGTGCATCCCTAAGAGCAAGAAATCAGGCAACAGAAGCAGGAGACCTGCATGACTGAGCAGGGAGCTTCTGAAAAAGCTCAGGTGGAAGGCGGGAGTTCACAGTATATGGAAGAAGGGGTTGACTACTTGGGATGAGTATAAGAATGCTGTCGGGGTATGCAGGGATGAAACGAGGAAAGCCAAGGCAGCCTTGGAAATGAACCTGGTGAGGGACGTCAAGGCCAATAGGAAGGGTTTCTCTAAGGATATAGGAGGCAAAAGGAAAACTAGGGAAAATGTAGGCCCGCTGTTGAACGAGACAGGTGCACTGGTGACAGATGATGCAGAGAAGGTGGAGTTGCTGAGTTTGCTTCTGTCTTCACTGCTTGGGCCATTCCTTGGGAGTCCCAGGCTTTGCAGATAACAGAGAAAGTCTGGAGGAATTAAGATGTTCCCTTGGTTGAAAAAGAACATGTTAGACATCAACTAGGTAAACTGGATATCCTCAAGTCCATGGGACCTGATGGAATGTACCCGCAAGTGCTGGTGGACCTGGCGGAAGTCATTGCTGGGCCTCTCTCCATCATCTTTCAAAGGTCCTGGAGAACAGGCGAGATGCCTGAGGACTGGAGGAAAGCCAGTGACACTCCAGTCTTCAAAAAGGGCAAAAGGGATGACCCGGGAAACTACAGGCAGGTCAGCCTCACCTCCATCCCTGGAAAGATGATGGAACGGCTTGTTCTGGGCATCATCTCCAAGCATTTGGAGGAAAAGCAAGTTATCAGAAGTAGTCAACATGGATTCACGAAGGGGAAATCATGTCTGACTAATCTGATAGCCTTCTATGATGGCATGACTGGATGGGTGGATGAGGGGAAGGCAGTGGATGTTGTCTACTTTGACTTCAACAAGGCTTTCGATACCATCTCCCACATCATCCCCCATAGGCAATCTTAGGAAGTGTGGGTTAGATGAATGGACAGTGGGGTGGATTGAACAGTGGCTGACAGGTAGAGCTCAGAGGGTTGTGGTTAGTGGTGCAGAGTCTAGTTGGAGGTCAGTAACAAGTGGTGCTCCTCAGGGCTCAGTACTGGGTCCAGTCCTGTTCAATATATTCATCAATGATCTGGATGAAGGGATAGAGTGTACCATCAGCAAGTTTGCTGATGACACAAAACTGGGAGAGGTGGCTGATGCACCGGAAGGCTGTGCTGCCATACAGAGTGACCTGGACAGGCTGGAGAGTTGGGCGGAGAGGAACCCAGTGAAATTCAACAAGGGCAAGTGTAGGGTACTGCACCTGGGGAGGAATAACCCCATGCAGCAGTACAGGTTAGGGGCTGACCTCCTGGAGAGCAGCTCTGTGGAAAGGGACCTGGGAGTCCTGGTGGACAACAGGATGACCATGAGCCAGCAATGTGCCCTGGCGGCCAAGGAGGCCAAGGGCATCCTGGGGTGCATCAAGAACGGTGTGGTCGAGCAGGTCGAGGGAGGTCCTCCTCCCCCTCTACTCTGCCCTGATGAGGCCGCATCTGGAGTATTGTGTCCAGTTCTGGGCTCCCCAGTTCAAGAAGGACAGGGATCTGCTGGAGAGGGTCCAGCAAAGGGCTACTAAGATGATTAGGGGACTGGAGCATCTTTCTTATGAGGAAAGGCTGAGGGACTTTAGTCTTTTTAGTCTAGAGAAAGAAGACTGAGGGGGGATCTTATCAATGCTTATAAATAATTAAAGGGGGGGTGCCAGGTGGATGGGAACAGTCCTTTTTCAGTGGTGCCCAGTGATAGAACAAGAGGTAACAGGCACAAACTTGAACATAGGAAGTTCATCTAAACATGAGGAGGAACTTCTTTACTTTGAGGGTGGCAGAGCACTGGAACAGGCTGCCCAGAGAGGCTGTGGAATCTCCCACACTGGAGACAGTCAGAACCCACCTGGACGCTGTCCTGTGCAACCTGCTGTAGGTGATCGTGCTCTGGCAGGGAGGTTGGACTAGATGATCTCCAGAGGTCCCTTCCAACCCTGACCGTTCTGTGATTCTGTGATACTAGCAAAAAGTAATAACAAATTACATGGACTAGAGGCAAAACCTGATCTGGTACCTATCAGAAATTCATAGGTTAAAAACTGAATACCAGTCAAAGATGAGCAAAGAAAGTCAAGGATAGCAAGTAGAGTTCCAGTTGTCCACTCCATTTTAATGGCTCCATATCTCAGAAATAAGACCAGAAATTACAGCAAAACCATAGTTGGATGATCCAATCCAGGAGAAGAAGCAAAAAAATATCACCAATTTTCTGGTAATTAGATAGTTTTTTTCCTTTATAATACCTAACCAGCAGATAGGACTAAGCACAAATTCTTCACAGGTAGAACTACCATGTTTTGTACTGAAAGGTCAGAGCTGTTTATGATTCATGTAAGTCAAGATAACATGTATTTTCTATTTTGAAGAAAAGGTCTTATTTCAATGTTCAGCCATTGTTTCTTGTGGAAGGAGTTGTGTATTCTCTACTTCACCTAATCCTCAGTGAATCATAGAATCATAGAATCGTTGAGGTTGGAAGGGACCTTTAAGATCATCAAGTCCAACCATTAACCTAACCTGACAAAAACCACTTCTAAACCCCAAGTACCATATCTACCTCTTTTTTTTAAGCACCTCCAGGGATGGCAAATCCACCACCTCCCTGGGCAGCCTATTCCAATGTTGGATAACCCTTTCAGTGAAAAAAAAAATCCTAATATCCAATCTAAACCTTGCCTGGCTTAACTTGAACCCATTCAGGAGGTCAGTCCCCACTTCTCTACAACCTCCTTTCAGGTAGCTGTAGAGAGTGATAAGGTCTCCCCTCAGCCTCCTCTTCTCGAGGCTAAACAACCCCAGTTCCCTCAGTCGTTCCTCATAAGACTTGTCCCCCAGACCCCTCACCAGCTTCGTTGCCCTTCTCTGAACATGCTCCAGCACCTCAATGTCTTTCTTGCAGTGAGGGCCCCAAAACTGAACACAGTACTCGAGGTGGGGTCTCACCAGTGCCGAGTACAGGGGGATGATCACTTCCAGAGTCCTGCTGGCCACCCTATTCCTGATACCGGCCAGGATGCCGTTGGCCTTCGTGGCTACCTGGGCACACTGCCGGCTCATATTCAGCCTTCTGTCCACCAAGACCCCCAGGTCCTTCTCTGCTGGGTGGCTATCGAGCCACTCCGCCCCAAGCCTGTAGCGCTGCATGGGGTTGTTGTGACCCAAGTGCAAGACCCGGCACCTGGCCTTGTTGAACCTCATACCATTGGCCTCGGCCCATCAATCCAGCCTGTCCAGATCCCTCTG
>VZSZ01007119.1:288293-348806 GCA_013398815.1 Ibidorhyncha struthersii
ACCTTCCCAGGCACTGAGGTCAGACTGACTGGCCTATAGTTCCCCGGGTCCTCCTTCTGGCCCTTGTGGATGGGTGTCACATTTGCCATCCTCCAGTCAGCTGGGACCTCCCTGGTCAGCCAGAACTGCTCATAAATGATGCGAAGTTGCCTGGTGAGCACTTCCACCAGCTCCTTCAGTACCCTCGGGTGGATCCCATCCGGCCCCACAGATTTGTGTGCCTCCAGGTGCTGAAGCAGGTCCCTCAGCATTTCCCCTTGGATTACAGGGGCTTCATTCTGCTCCCCATCCCTGTCTTCTAGCTCTGGGGTCCTGATACGCAGGGTACAACTGGTCCTACTGCTGAAGACTGAGGCAAAGACAGCATTAGGTACCTCCGCCTTCTCCTCGTCCTTGGTCACTATGTTACCGACCTCGTCTACTAGAGGACAGAGATTATCCTTAGTCCTCTTTTTATTACCAATATATTTATAGAAACTTTTTTTGTTGTCCTTAACAGAAGCCAGGTTTATAAATAAATTCCAGTTACTAGAGATTAAATATGTATTATTACATTATTTTCTATTAACTAAAATGAATGTCTAGGAATGACAAAGCTATACTAAAACTGAATAAGAGCTTTAAAAACTTTTGATAGAAGAATATTAATTCAGCTGGTTTAGCTTGGCTTTATATAGAGAGATGAAATTGATAATGCAGTAATTCCATATATTTTTCTAATTAAAAGGCAATGAAAATAAATGGAAGATGATGATTTCATTAAAAATATGAGTGGTGCATCAGGATATACAGTTGGGTTACATTATACCATCAATTCAAAGAAAACCAACTATAGATAGCAGCTAGAAACTTGTACAAGCAACAGGTTTTTGTTTATCGGGAAGGGGATCCTGGATGGATAAGAACTTTCACCATTAAAGTAACTTTTTAATAAATAGGTTTTGTTTTCTTGACTAGATAAAACCCAGACACTTTTCAACTCAGATTAGATAATGGAGCTCATTCAACCAGAAATGGAGAATTTGTTTACGGAACTTGTCATAAAAGGAACTTAACTGGGCACAAAGCTGCCCAGAGAACAACTCCTTGCTTAGTGGTCACATCATTACCACCAGCTCTCAAGTCATTCACCCACAGCAGGGGAGATGCCATTTAATTCCATCTTCACCCTGAAGGACCTGCAACTACACCAGCCAGAAGAGAAGTAAGAGATATTGGTGTAGTGCAATTTAAGGGTGTAGCATCCTCCTGTTTTTTTTGTCTTTGGAGTTTACTTTGCATGGACTGCTTCAAAGAGGGTATGAGTTCCTTACCCACAGGTGGTAGTAGGAGGTACCACCTCCTACCACAGGAGGTGGTTGGAGGGAATACCCTGATTGCTTGGCAGCAGCCTAAAAAAAAACAGATTATGAGCCTCTTTCGGTGGTTTTGTGAAATCATTTCCTTGGCTTTTATTATAGTATCTGAAAACTAACCAGAAATGTCAAAACATTTTAGATGTTTCATGAGACAAACTGTTTTGACATTTTGAAAACATTATCATTTTTTAATCTAAAGCTATTTTTTTCCAGTTTAATCCAAATTCTGAAAGCTTCAAGTACCATCTTCTTGCTACTTTTGTAGCACACATCCCCTCCTGGCAAAATTTTCACAATTCTAGTCAACAAGATTGGACTACAAAGATCCACAGCAGAGTCTGGTCTAAATAATAAAATCAGAGTAATACCTGTTATGTACTTAATACTTATCAACAACCTTCCATCACAAAAATGTTCCTCTCTAGACTGTTTTTTCCTGTTTCTCTTCAGTTTCCACCCATCGTCTCCAACAGTTATCTATCCTTGCATATAATTTTCATTTTCTTTCCTCTGCCTTTCCTTGCCAGTAGCAAGGCCCGGGTGAGTTTGATCTCCCCTGTCTACTGTGACTCCCTTGCAGGTTCACCAGCTTATAGTGTTCATTCTTTTAAGAAATGAATATCTAAATAGAAAAGATAGCACAGGAAATTTAAATACCATGGGAAGAAAGCTGCCACTTTTCATAGGGAGATGATTAATAAAATAGGTCCATTTTCAAGACAATATGTGTCAAAAAATGGATTCAGCTTTAGGCTGTCTGCACTGAGATATTACGCCTTTATTTAATGCTGTGTACTGATGACCTACCTTCTTCTGAACTGCTTGAACTGGAAGTGCCAAGCAGGGCTGCCATGGAGCCACCAAAAGCAGAATGGAACCCACTAACAAGCAGAGACCTTGTACGTGCAACCAATGCCACAACCCAGCCCCCAGATGGAGGAAGATATGAGTTGTCTTCTCAAAGCTTATCAGCCGCATCTTCTGTGCGTACATACATGACGCAACCTGGTATGTATCCTTCTCTCTTTAAATAAGGTAGGAAACAAGGTCCTATATAAAACCAAGTCGTTTTTCTTCAAATATAGCAGACAGAATACATGCAACAAAAAAGAAAATTTCACCATAAGTTTGTTATGCAGTGTACTGCACAGCTACTACAACATAAAAATAGTAATAAAAAAGCAGCATCCATAGCAAGCTCTGAAAATTTACTCCATTAGCAGTGAGAGTAACACCCAGTTCCTATAAATCTATGCTCTTTTCATGCCCTAAACTCCCAACACCAGCCCCAGCTCACCTCTCACTTCTGCTGACGTGGCCACTGAAGGAAAGACAGAATATCTGAGGGCCCATCAGCAACATCTGCTGGCCAACCAGCCACTACGGCCACCTGCTGCTGAACATTGAGCAGTGGGGTTTTCTTCCTCTACTGCTTTCACTCTGAACTGGTCTTGCTGTTTTACCTTGGAGTAGATTTCACAAAAAATGGTAAGAAGGTATTGCATGTAAATTAATTTTTTAATTACCCATACTTCCGTCTTTTAGTTGCCCTCAAAATTTGAGTAAGAGAGCCAGCGCCCTGTGGGTTGGAGGTCCAGTTCTACCTGCTCAGCAGCCCCTTGAGAGCTCATCCTACCCCTCACCCCAGTTTCTCCCAGAGGCAGGGTGACTAATCACAGCAATCAAGATTTTGGCTGTACCTCAAGTGGGCCCTCCCTCTCCGCCCAGGGTCTGTCAGTGAGCCACCTCCGATGGGACAGTGACAGTGACGGGGTCAGAGATGGCCCCTTGGCCGCCATCTTGATCCTCAACCCCACCCCAATAGCCACTGGGGCAGCGTTTGGGTTGTTCAGTGGCCGAAGGCCAATGCATGCATGACAGCAGGGCTGGCAGGAGGGAGAGGGTATGCTTTCTCCAAGCCTTGCGGGGCTCTGCCTGAGAGCCGCCATGGCACTTGGTGGGCTTCAGTCACAGACTTCCCACCCTAAGGCGTGCTGCCTCATGCGGCCTCTGAGGGAGACAGGACACATCATTCGGATACAAGAAATTTTGCACCAAATAAGAAAATGTTTCAAGGCAATACACATAGCAAGAAATTCTTAGATCTGAGGGGATTTTTTTCCTTTTCAGTTACATTTTTTTATTTGTTCGATTCTTTTCCAGAAAATCATCAGTGCTATATACAGCAAATGCACGCATCTGCATTTACACGAGTTTATATCCTAGTCTTGCCTAAGTTGCTATTCAGTCATGGTAAATGCATGCAATCTTTGTCACACTTGGCATTGATATTTAAAAACCTCACGCTGCAGTTTAAAAAAGGATGGATTGCACCAGCCAAGTCAGTACGAGTTTCATGTTGTGCCTTATCAATGCCCTTCCTTAAGGGATCTTCAGCTCCAGCACTGTCCTTCTTGGCCCTTTGCATTGCCGCTGAACAATGTGGTTAGTGATCCAATCTACACTGCCTCTTCAGCCATGAACTTAAAAAAAGAAAACAACCAAGGTAAACAGCAAGCTGCAAACTGCATTAATTTACACAGCCGTAGGAGTGTAACATCCCACACAACAGCAAATCCAGACACCGTCATGGCTCGTGCTCCCGTTGCAGCAGAACTGCAGAGGACTGGCAGGTACTTCAGCAGACCACAAACAGTAATGCTCCTCTTCTGTCCTCCATGCTGCCCCTCTGCTCTCCAGCTCCTGCTACCGTCTGCCTCACCATCCCACCATGACTGCTACAGTGTGGTGAAGCTCCCTCAATGAGCAGAAGATCCACCGAGGATTTGCTGAAAAGTCCTATCGGGGTAAAACTAATTGTGTTTATTATAAATATTCCTATATTCATAGTGATTCAAATGCTGACTCAGTCAAAATTCTGGCTGAATTAAGTCAGATTCTGGTCTTATTTTTAGATGTAGTCCTTAATAATTTCTGAATCTAATAAAGTAAGTTTCATATATGTATATTTGTGCTAGTAAATACATTCCTAAGGAAAATTTGCTAATGGCAGCTAAATACAAAGAAATGCATCATGTTTTGTTTACTGATCAAGTTCCAACAAAAAGTGTTGGAATAACTGCAGTTCTGTAGTTATTAGTAAAATTCACGCTCCACTTTTACAAAGTGGAGCGTGAATTTCAGCTAGAAAGAAACAATTTTTCACAAAGAGACGTTCACTAGATTGTCAGCTTTGATGGATTCCAGCACCTGAATCCTGTGCCAAATGAAGAGAAGAATCTCTAAAGCAAAGCTCCATTCTCTGTTCGGAAGATAACCTCAGGAGATGTCAGAAAACCTTTCTATGGATATTTCAGTGTTCTCTTTAATTAATAATTTTCTTTTTTTCTAATATTCTCTTCAGTATTCACGTCACTGTTGGCTTAGAGCAGCCTCAGCCTTGGTGTAAGCAAGTGGATGACGAGCAGGTGGAGTGTAGAACTGGGCAAAGATTTACAAGACCTAACACCTAAGCCCAGCTATGTCAGCAGCCTTGAGTCTGTTTCTTCATTTATCTGTTTGCTTTCCTTGCCATGCTTGGCACGAAATGCCATCTTCTTAGATGAGTTTTATGACAATATGACCTGTCTGCAACAAAAGCACAGTGGAGACCTACACTTAAATAGGATTCCCAGGTAGAAGTAATTAACAGAAACAGCATAAATGTAAGTAGAATGAGGTTGGACATAACCTGATTCATTTGCTTAATACTTTTGGGATATTTCAGTGATGTAGGACAGATGAGATGCAATTTTTCCATGGAAAACAGAGAGGGCTCTGCTGTAAACTTCTCTTTCCTACTAATTCTGAAAGTGCACTTTAGAAGAGCTTGAATGTTAAGAGAAGTGAATAAGATTTCAGTTTTCTGCAGGACAGTGTTATTCTTCTATCTATCTTAATTCTTTTTCTGAAAGGAGTTGTAGATTGTGGGATGTCCCGTAGAGGTGCAGAGAAGCCCAAAAGACTTGCTGTCACCGGCACAGTGACACTGGTTTGGGTTGCTCAATGAGAAGAGTCCTTCAGTAATAATGTTGTTCAAATTGTATTATATAGTAAAAGAAGATCCATTGTCAGTCAGAATTTCACTAGTCTGCCTTGAATGATAAACATCAGAGTTTGTCCTTGAGCTACGTTTATTGTATTTCTTGTATCTCATGCACCATAGGTCCTTCATTACCTTCACAAAATAACTTCTGAACTTCACTCCAATAAATGCATAGAGCACAGGATTCACACAACAGTGTAAAAATGCTATGGCTTCAGTGGTGTATTTCACATAGGCCATTATCTTGTCAGTGTCACAAGATTTGCCTGTCTTGCCCATATTTATGGCTATCACAAGAAGAACAACATTATAAGGTACCTGGCAAACTAGGAAAACAGCTACAATTAATACGATCACACGGATTGCTTTGTTTCTTTTGGAATTCTGAGCTTGTTGTAAGGATTTGACAATGAACGCATAGCAAAAAATCATGAACATGAAAGGTATAAAAAATCCAAATCCAACTTGTATATACAGCAGCAGTGATTTCAGCATCGTGCTTTGAGACATTCTGTCAAATCTCTGATCACAAATCTCTTTGGTTTCATTGGTGGAGAAGCTGTAACTTTCACTGTATAGAAAAGAGGAACTAGAGATTAAAATTGATGATACCCACACGACCAAACAAATGAGTTTACTATATGCGAGTGTTCTTGCCCTGAGTTTAAATGACTTTGTTGCCTGTACGATAGCAATGTACCGGTCCACGCTGATAAAGGCCAAAAGCAGCATTCCACAGCTGAAATTGATTGCATAGATACCTCTGCTCATTTTGCAAACGAAATCACCAAAAATCCATTCATCAGTAGCATAATTCACTGCCCACAGTGGGAGAGTAAGAACAAACAGTATGTCTGCTATGGCCATGTTGAAGAGGTACACATCCGTCATGGACTTGGTTCTTTCATATAAAGCAAAGGTCATCACTACAAAGATGTTACCAACGAGGCCGATGACACAAATCAACGAATACGCAACTGGCAGAAATGCTTTTGTGAAGTTCCTGACTTCCAACTTAGAACAAGGTGGTGTGATCAGAGAAGCATAGTCTGAATAATACAGATCATCTGTGGTACAAGGCTCTGTCTGTAAAAAAGAAGATCACCAGTTAACACATAGGTGTTAATCTCTAATTTCTATATAGTAGAAAGATGAGAGATAACAAAGTCATACAAATACCTGGTACTTTGGAAATCTTTCAGAAATTAGTATACAAGTATTATATGGCTTGCTGATTTGAAATGGAAGTGACATTTTCTTTATGATAACTGTAATACTTCTGTTCAGTTCTTCCCACACCTCAGCTTCAAGCCTGTATCAAACTCAGCTCAAGATAGTCCACATCACTGTTGTTTCCTCCAGCGCTACATGTTTTACACCGTTTCCACCGACCACACCCCCAATTACAAATGCATTTAACACTGCAGAGGAGACTTGTAAGAACTAATGAGGGAATTTCATAAAATCTTAATTTAAATATGAACACAGAGATAACCTTTTTGGATGGCCCAAAGGTTTCCATCTTTAAATACATTATGCTGAAAGGATTAGTTCTGCCATCACAGAAAACTCCACGGTGTGAGTTTGAAGTAGGGGTCTAGACTTCCTTTACCATCAAGGGAGGGGAACAGGCCTTTCTAGCATGTTATACATTTCACACTAACATAGCTTGGCTAAAAGAAGCCCCAAAATTATTACTTCTCTCCATTCAGCTCGACAGCCAATCCAGGACGAGTAGCCTGAGACACAGTTACCCGCACCACAGTGACCAAACCTGTAGTTACTCTAGGAGAGTGCAAACCCAGTAAACAGTGTGCTTTGACAGTGAACTCTGCTGTCAGAAACATCTCTTCGGCTAATCAATACTGAGATTAGGGCATTTGGAGCAGCAGCCTCAAAGAGCTGGGACTTCCAAATCCGTTGCTTGATTTGTGTAGTAATATAGTCTATCAATTAAGTACTTACAAAATTCATTTTGGCAGTACACTTCTCCGAAAGAAAAATATGTTGAGAAGAACTTCAAAATACTTTCCCAAGGATTTCTGAAAAGAAAATATAGTAGATTGGATTGGGAAACCAGCACAAGAAATATCAACAAGTAGAAAAACACAATTGGAAATAAAACATTAATTCAAAGAAGAATCTCATCCCTTCAACTATATCAACAATACACAGGAGCATCTCAACAAATCACACATCTCTGCAGCACAATGTGCAGTTGTGGGAAGTGGGAGTTTTGTATCAGTATCATTACGAGCACAATCTTGCATATAGAATGTTTATTCATAGAGCTAAAAAAGAATATATGAGAATATGTGACTCTTAATTCACATTGACTTTGCACCACAAGAAATTAGACTAAATTAAATTTTACCTTCAGAAATGTTGAATGACAATGGCAATTAGTGTATTGAGGGAAATATGGAACAAATAACCAGTAGTACCTTAGTATACTCCATAACAGTAATATGGCAGTAATATTTTTTTTTTTTACTCTGGCATTTTATCAGTGTGTATCAGCACTTCTAACATCACATTACTTGCCCTTTTTTATGACACTGCTAAAGTAAATTAAGAATGCCAGGATAATTGCTTCTTATAGCGTAAAGGATATTACACAACATATGAACAGACTAAGCACTAATGTTGTCTTGTCTTTGTTCAGGGTGCAGATCTTTGTGTTATAGACTGCACTCTATGAAAATAATTTATTTTCTTTATCACTGTGATAACTAAGTATTTCACAAATGGTAATTAATTTATTTGCACAACACCCTGTGTTAAGGAAGTATAATTACCTTTATTTTACAGGGAAGGAGCCTGAGCACTGAGTCATTACAGTAAGTATTCACTTGAGATGTTCAGTTTGAGACAGCTGCCCCGCCCCCAAACGTCACTTTTAAGAGTGCTTAGCATGATGAAGAACTTCGGTTATGTAAAGTCCATTGTCTCTGGTTGCAGCCAGGCTCAGACTTCTGCTAATCAGACCAGAGTCTAAAGTCACAGATACCTAAAATGGGGAACATGCCATTGGTGGCCACACATGCAAAGCTGGGCTTAAATTACTTGTTTAACCTCACACAGGACCCCGAGGGCAGGAGATTTAGTTCCTCCCCATTCCCCTGCATGAGCCCAGCCCCCCTTTCCATTAGCTGCTCTGTGAGAATGGCACATACCAGCAGCGCAGCCATTGCAGGGACTGGACGACATGAGGTCCCATATTTGCTAAGTCTGTGAATGGCAGTTTCATCTAGAGTTTCTCTGCTTTTTGTTAGTTGTGTTGCTAATTAGGAACTGCGCATGGGTCAACTTTAAGTCTAGCAAACAAATTCTTCCTATTTGAGAATTACATGAATTTTGAAAGTGAGAGAGAGACAGATAATCTGTAAAAGTGGGGCAGATGCAGTCCAGATATAACTGGGAAGTTGTGGGAGGGAAAGGACTGAACACTCTCCAAAAGCATAATGAGGATGAGACTCTGTGAGTCATGTCGGGAGGCTGGCTCATGACAGAGGGCTGCAGATGGGTAAAGACCCATAATATATGATGTTGCTCAAGCATCACAGCTTCTCTGGCTTTTCTGCCCTTTAAAAAAATCTTTGACCACACCTCTCCAGCTTCCTCTGCTGAATTTTCAAAGCTGATTTTTAGAAGCTGGGGGAATATGACAGCCTGAAAGCACTTTAACACCTTCAGAAGCAAGCTTTAAAGTGTCTCTCAGAAGTGGAAAGATGTATAAGGCAAGCAAGTTGTACAGTTCACACAGGGCTGTAGTCCCCTAGCCCATCTTTTAGCCACTCTGGTCTCCATCTGCTGCTTTACCCTCCTCTGGCTCCATCCAGACAGACACTCATGCCCTTGCTTGGTGTTTCTGCTACCCTTTGCACTTGGCTGCAACTACAGTAACTCTTCAGTTAGACAGCACTAAAGGAGTAGGTGTCTGGGCTATTGTTTTAGAAACTGTTATTTTATTATTGCGAGAAAAATACCTTCCAAGGTATCTGTCATTCATCTCTTTCTAGGACATCCATGGTTAAAATATACAAAGAGAGCCTGACAGCTTATGTTCTCTACTAAACAGTAACTCTTAATTCCACTTAGCCAAAGCCACTCTCAAACATTAGTGTAGGACATGTAGAAGGAAGAAGACAGAGTGAAGGCATTTAGAGGAAAGGGAGCATGGGTGTTTCCCACGGAGGGCTAAGAAAGGAGAATTCTTCAGATTAGCACTGAAGAAGGGCTGTCTAGTCCTCAGAATAGCTCAGCAGAAAGCCTGTAGGGAATGACTACTCACCACGAGAGAGCTGTATGTGCTCCCTGATGCCGCAGGAATTCACAAAGGCACCACCAGTCACAGATTTATTCAGAAAATGACCTCCACTGTCCAGCAAAAGCTTCTTGAGGATGGTTGGTATGAGATTTGTAGAGAAGGACTCAAACTGAAACCAGAATTGCAGAGATCAGATTTAGGAACTGATTTAAATCTCTCAAGCTGATTTCCTTTTCTGAATTTGAAACATCATTCACTAAAGTAATTAAGAAGACGCACTTGCTGCAAAGGATGTTGAATCAGAACTCCTCTAAACACAATTCTCTTTTCAATTTAAATCTTTCTAACAGTCTTTCAATACACAACTTTATAATTTATAATGTGCATATTTATAGCTTTAACATTAATGTATTTGGTAATTATAAAAAATAAATTTCCGTATACATAAAGGGGGTGTGTGTGTTCTAACATTGTTTATATACTACATACGGGAACATGTTTTTGCATGTGAACACAAACATACTTATGTTCTGAATATTAAATATATAAGCTTTGCATTTTTTAGTTTACTATTTTTCCACTTTATCCACATCGTATTTCTTTTCACTATGAAAGCAATACGTGAGTTCCCAAAAGTAAGACTAAACTACAATCTTAAATAAAAATACATTATTTGACTTACACAAGCAAAAGACAACGGATAAAGAAAGAACTCAAGAAAGAGGCAGGTTTCTATAAGGACAAAAATTCTCAGTAGTTGGAGGGAACCAATAAGTACTTTTTAAGCATTGCCCACCAATGTAAGTACACTCCTACTTGTTCGGTTTAATAAATTCATCACACACAGATACATTGTAGATTAGCTATTTTATTTTAGTACTTACCAGATTTGAAAACTGTCTGAAGATCAGGTGAAAGAGGATGTGTGATTCTGTTACATTCTTTTGTGGCTACTTCAAGCACATTTACCATCAGCCTCAACAGAAGTACGCTTTAATTCAAAAAACAAGAAATAACAGCATTAGTTAAAGGGACAGAGTTAAATTGAAATAATCACCACTTCCTCCTGACAAGAAATAACAATAACCTGCTTTTTTTACGTAAAGGAAAATATTTAACCTTATCTGTGCTGGAAACATACAAGCTGGAGGGAAGTCATTTACTAATTAGGCTAGCTATGTAATGATACTAGTTTTTAAAAAATCAAGCTAGCATTAGAATCATAAAAAGTATGGTGTTAATTGTCACTGCTCAGAACACTCTGAATGACAGCCTATTTTTGCAAAGGATGCACTTAATGTCACAGAGATGAGCAGTTTAATCATTAATCATTTAAACAAGATCACTTAACAGTAGAACTGCAAAACTGAGAAAAGTGTTAATTACCAAATTAAATAAGAGATCTTTTCTGAAGAAAAACATTTGCTGTTTGTGTACATGCTATTCAGGTCTGTTGTTAAAGTTAGATGGAACTAGACATGAAAATATTTCATTTTATGATTCCTGAATTTTAAAAGCTATAAACATTTCTCTTCCAGACCTTAGTTTCGTATGACAACTTAGAAGTTTGCATTAACAGGAAAACCAAAAACTAGTAAACCCGCCCTTCAAGCATCTTACTTATTGTAGAAATGGTGCGTGTGAACATTCAGTTACAGCTTGTGATCTCATTCGAGACACCAGATGGCATTAATACAGGCAGCCTTGTAGGATATTATCAAATTAATAGAACACTGGACCTAAAGAAATACAGGATGATAGATGTCATGTTTGTCTTTTTTCCAAAACTGAGCATATCGCAATAGCAGTGGTTCCCTAGCAGCTTAAGTATGGTGTTGCTTTCCGCTAACCATACCCAGTGGATGAAACAAAAATGCTGCAATAGTGCCAAAATGTAATTTGGTAGACTTACTTAAAGTATCATGTCCTAATGGTTCATGATCATTTAAACAGGCACATTTAATGTTCTTCACAGCTGATTTTCATAGGATCCCAGACCCTGACTTCAGCTGTGACAAAATCCCAACGTATTTGCATAGAACAACACAGAGATACTTAAAAACCCTGAAATGTGAGTCTTGTTTTTTCCTGTATGTGTGTGCATATGTGGACAAAGTGCATGCATGTTCTGATTGTTACTGCTGAAAAGCAATCTTCACTGTTTGATGCGTACAAAGCAAAAAAAAGCGTGAAATCTATATGGATTGTGACTCAAATGACTTCAATGGGCTCACTATAAGATTAATTTGGCCTGCTTATTGCTGTTTGGACTAAACTCTTCCCTGTCATCACAGATCTGGGGAAGGTTATGATTAAATCCGTAAAATAGTTGAGCATTTGAAATATGGTTTGTTAAAGTCTAGTTAAGCAGAGGAAAGAGGGTGTGTGAGTTTCAGTGTAGAGACAAGCGGTAAAGATAAAAGGCCAAAAGAAACAGTTGTAGCAGATGACTAATACTATCTCCATTTTAGATTCCTATTGATAAATCAAACTAGCAGCTGCACTTAGGGGACCAGGTCAAAAGACAGATTCCTGAAAGCTGCAAGGATATCAAAAAACAAGTCATGAGGTGGATGTTCTTCTCCCCAGGCATCTGCATCTGGCCATCTTCAGAAGTAGGACACGGCATTGAATGGACCTTTGGTCTGTGGGCCAGTTCTTGTACTCTTAGCAGCCACCATGCTCACCAATGTATCGTAACTGTCTGAAGCAGTCCAGGTTTAGTGACTTGCAGCAGTTGCTGAAGGACACCTGTGTTTTAACTGGCCTATGAACTCTCCTCAGCACGGAGAACTGAGCTGTTGGTCGATGTGAGAGGGCAGCAAAGAGGCAGGGGTGTGAGCGGGGAGGGTGCGTGAGCAACGATGTGGTGGACGGTGCTAAATAACTGCACTCTGTTCTGGTTTTCTATATTAAGATGATTGGCAAGGTGCCCAGACCCTGTGAATCTTTCGAGACATCCCTAATCACAGCACTGAAGTACTTATCGCTGTATTATTTATTTCATAACCCGTAACAATTTCCATCATTAAAACGCCACAAGTTTTCAGGCCACCCTTTTCACCTTTGCTAAGAGGGGCTTTAACTTCTTTTCAACTACATTTTTGTACTGTTTTGCCAACTCGATATTATTTGCATGTCAAAATGTAGTAATGAATATCATCCAATTAACTTGATTGGCGCTTCAGATGAGGCTAATAAGGTATTTTCTGGACTTTTTTTGAACGAAAATACAAGTTCATTTTTAAATCTCCTGTCTCTCAAGTGCTGCAAGGAGTAGTACATTCACTCTTGATAAGCTGATGTGCGTATACTTTTTGTAATAACATGGCTATATATAACAGCCTAGATCCGTTTACAGAGAACTCACTTTCTGTCTAAATGCTGTCTGAAGCAAAATACTGATTCCTGCTCACACTGTCTGACATTTTGAAACATAGGCTCAAATCCTGATAAAAACAGCAAGTTCAGAGTAGAAGCACACTCTATGTTGGTAAAAGAATTTGCCAGTATTTCATTGTGGGCCATTTCACTGTAGGCCTTTTAAGTGTTTCTTTCTTATAACTCTGGGTGTGAAGAGATGGATCTGCCTCTTGCAAAGCAAACTGCATTACACAAAGACAAACCTAGCCCATGACAGTCACGTAAGCGGCAAATAAAAAGTCATAGAAGTAGAAATTCCCTCTGTATTACAAAAATGGTTGTGATTTCAAATCACCAACTACGTCCATGATGATTGTAGTCCATATTCAAACAAGCACTTCTGCTGCTTCTAACAGCTTCCAGCATCTCTCTCAGACAGCAACCTACTTTTGGAATACTAACAGATTAGGCTGTGAAGCAGCTGAATATTATCAACACTATTTAATAGAACGAGAGTCATTAAAAGATAAATCAGAATTTGAATGCTTAATTAAAAGATAAACCAGATTTTTTGCTGATCCATTACAAAGAACTGTTGCTCATCTTGTTCCGTATTCAGGTGTTTTTTAATTTAAATGTATCTTGTGCCTTAGTCTGCAATATATTCAATATTCAGCATGAATAACAGTCTTTCAGAAGGTGAAGAACTCACCATGTATGTGAATGCCAAAGTTAATACAGGGTAATGAGTCTGACTTACCTTCTTTGCTCATTTTCTTTTGACCCAGTTACAAAGTCCAGACAGCCTTCCTTGCAGGCTCTGTGCGCTTCACCTTCACGCTGTGGCAAGTGGAAAGGTTTTTTTCTTTTTAACACAACTATTTGAAAATCTGCATGTTATGCAAATGAAGCCCCCACATGTAGTTAGTTTTTGTTCATATGTTAGAGCTCTGAAAGGAAATCTACTCTCATTTAGCTAATATGGTTATTGTGGTTTCTCAAATCTCACCACATGTTAGTTTTCTGCCACCACTAATTAGGGAAGGAAAATATTGAAAGATAAGGAAAACAAAACCACCATCCAAGTTATTCCAGAATCCACATGTTTCTCCTGGAATGACTCAGGACATTGGGATTTTTAATTGTTAAAGAAAGGCAGTACACACCCCCAACACTTCCATCCTGCTTTAATGTTCATTCAGTTAAACTTAGGTCAGTCCAATCTGATTCAAAAATCTAGCCATCAGCTGAGGTTCTGGTCTCTCCATTATTCTTTCAGACTACAAAACGGAAACTATATATTTACATTGAGGTTGTTTATATTGCCTATTTGATTTTTTTAACATTACCATCCTACATTGTCAATACATTTTTTCTGAGCAATTTTTTCAAACTTTCCTGCTGCTGTTTGCATCTGGGTTTTCATTCCCTGTCAAACATGCTTTTTCTGGTTTCAGTATTTCTGTATTTTTTTTTTGTTTTCCCTATTTCTTCCTGTTTCTTTGTTCAGCTTTTCTAGATTTCTCTTATTTCCACCTCTTGTTGTCTTCATAATTTCTCTCCAGCATTACGTTTCTTAGCACCGCTCACTTACTTCTCCTTTGATCTTTTTTGTTCACATTTTCAGCCTCACTCCCACCTGATTCTGTCTACCCCCTCACGTCAGATGCAGTCCTTCTCAAACGTTATGAGGTGTCAGGGACTGAAATAGCATGATCCCAGCACTGACATCCATCCCACATTGACTGGCACCCATCAATGTTTTAATTATTTGATCACCTCTGTCAAAGCAGTTAGAGAAGACAGGGCCCTCCTGAGGCCTTCTACAGGGTTTTTACCACGGGATCAAATAGGGCTCAGGAAATTACATGGGTAAGGGTTGCAAGCAGAGCACTTGGGAAGGAGAAGGACTGCATGATCAGTGTTCAGCTCTTGCCCCTAGCCCAAGCACATATGATTGCATTTGTAAAACCTCACTATCCATCAGTTTTCTTCCACCAATGCACTTGCTATTTAATTTAAAAATGGAGGAAGACTAAAAAAAAATGATGGGAAACAGTTTGTTGGTCATGTGAAAATGGTAAAGATTCAGAGGTGATTTCTTCTCAGTCTGAACATAGAATTTCTGAAGGAGGAGCACAGTCATACTCAGAGCACTCCTCTGCTTCACTGCAGCATCACTTCTTAGAACCAGCCAAGCTCCTAGCTGGCCTGGCTTCTAGAAAGAAGCAGAAAGAGCAGTAAGTGTGTCCTCCCATTGATAATCACTGGCTTCAGAAAAGCTGCTTAGAAATATTTTATTTTCTTGGAGGAAATGTTGATGAAAACAAAAGTTTTAAACAAAAAATTGTCATTTTTTTTATGGACGTTTTTATAGCAAAAATGCCAGTTTATAAAAAGCACCAAGATGCACTGGTGGGTTATTATATGCTTTTATTCTCTTTTGTAGTCTGAGCTTACCAACCAGACTACATTTCCTAGCTTTGAATAGAGAAAATAGGCAGTAAGCAATGTCATTCCGTGGTCTAAGGTCTCACAGCAGCCTAGAAAGGAAAAGGATTGGAATTCATGAGGAACAACTCCCATAAGACATTAAGGCAGCATTTTCCAATTAACACATTTCAATTTTTCATCAAAATGTTTCTGGGATAGCTAAAGGCATTCTGAAGGAAAAATCTGGTTTATTGAAATAATGCTTCTTCCACTAAGAAACAACTTGAGCAGACAATTTCTTAGCAGTTATACTCCTTTAATTTAAGAACTTTTTCCTGAATTATGTTGTATTTGGTCTGTTTCCTGCTATTGCCCTTCATCTGCTTATCTTAAAGAGATTTAAGAACCATATCTGGTGAAAACATCTCCCAGGGTTATGCCAGAAGTAATGAACCTTTACAGTGATGAAAGGAGCGATATGATCCTTGTATTGCCAAGGGGCAACTGAATGAAGATGCCAGGCTCTTGTAATCTCATTTATCTACCTTCTGTGCACACAAGAAACTGTTATGTGGACCAGAAAATATATGTTTGTCCCTGAAATCCAAAGGAAGAAAGTATAACATGAGTCCCAGTCCCTTATTCTCCACCACCTGTGCAATGCTTTGCATACAGCTGTGGACCACTCAGACATTTTCTTTTCCTCAGTGGGAAGAGATTGCTTTCATTGTAAATGTCCTTTCTGAGGCCACAGCGGGGGAAAGCGGCTTCATTCCTGTGTCTCCCCTGCCCAGTGGAGATTTACATATCAGAAATACCTATTACAACGTACTTTGATCCCATCTGGGCCAATGAATCCGTGAAACCAAGCCCGTGTTACTGTAAAACTTCCATAATATGTCATTATGGGACCAAGCTTAACACAACAGCTACACTGAAAGGCTTAAAAACAGATTCTTGCTAAAGTGGACCTTTTTTTTTTTTTTTAATTGAAAGGTATCACTACAAAGAAGACAAAACATTACAAAATATTTCCAAATAAGTGCTGCCTTCTGAAGTAAATGGTCCCCTGCAAAAAGTTCTGCTAAATTGCCTGCCAGCGTATGAGTAATTTACATTAGGCTGTAGAGAAAAAGTGAGTTTCCATATCAGAAATGCTGCAAACACAAGGCAAAGAGACAAGCAGAATTAAAAATGCAGTCGCTGACATAATTTCTGTGTTTTTGATGTTGTAGTCAGACCATACCCATTGCGGTAATGGTTTTTTTTTCTTGCTCTCTCAGCCACTCAGTCTGTTTCATGTCTCACTGAAATAACTACCAGAGTAGATTCTCAAAGCCTGTCATCAGTCTGTACTCCCAAGCACTGACATTTCAACCTGAGTGTGTTGAATTCATTGACCTGATTTTTTTTTTTTTACAGTTTTACTTTCTTCATATGACTGTTTTTACAAGAGACCCGCACCATGGAATGCCCGTCACCTCTCTTTCCACAGCAGCGGCCTTCATGGCCTGAGTAAGAACTAAAAGACAGAGTTTAGATGGTGCTTATATAACTAATGATGCAATTGGTTATTCAGTATGGAAATTTTAAGGCACCTGGGATCCTGGCTCCCACCTAAAACCACAAATGCTGAAATGGAAGAATGAAATCTGAAATTGTGTCTGCATGATACACAGTCCCTGCGTTGGCCGGATACAGCTCAAAGAAGATTTCTTTCCTCCAGTGTGGCCCAAGATTCAGCGTGTGCTTTTCAGCTTATGCACTGTGATTTTCCCAATTGTAAAGACAAATTGGAGGGGTTGCCTGGCCATGTCAATGAGACAATGACTCCCTCACTTAATCTCTACACCATAGTGCAGGCTGTAACCACTAACTACACAAATGATCTGAGGCAATGTTGTGGTTTGGGCCAGACAGGCCACTGAAAGGAATGACAGATGCTCTCCCCAGCCTCTCCCTTCAGGGAGAGAAGGATGAAAAAGAAGGAGACTTATCAGTTTAAAAGAAAATAAACTACTTTAATGAAATACTAATCATAAAATAATACAAAGAAAAGATAATAATATCAAAAAAGAAAATAATGAAATATATACAATATATACAAAACCAGTATAGAGCTCCCAGGATGACGATCACATCACCAACAGGCACTGGGAAAGTTCCAGACTGGACTCAGCGACGGACGGGAGCTGAACTCAGGATCTGGATCCAGGAGCACACTGATCAGGATCAAAGGCAGATGAACAGGCAGAGTCCTCCTTGGACACTGGCTATTCAAGGAAAGAGACCTGACCCCTTGATCTCTCAACTTTTATACTGAGTGTGATGCAGGTGGGATGGAATACCCCGTTGGTCAGTTTTGGGTCACCTGTCCTATCTGCTCCTCCCCACAGGTGGGGCCCTTCTACGCTTTTCCGCTTCTGACCCTCCAACGGGACATATAACAAGTTAGCTGCCTTGGGTGTTACAGCAATAATTATAAGCAAGAGCATCTCTGCATACCATTCCTTGATATGATTTATAAACATCAGGTCTTACCATTCTGGAAGCAGGCTACTGTCTGAAAAATACATCATTAATTTCAGAGAGCTCAGTTAGTTAGAGAGACTTATCTGAAAAATAAAATTACTGAACAGGAAGTTAGTTCTCTTTTACCTCAAACTAGGACGTTCCACACCTTATTCCATACCATTTGCATCATGCTCAGATCACTGTTACTTTTTTTATCTTCAAATATATCCACATACATATATATATACACAGATCACCATTTTATGATTTATCTTTATACACAAAAGTTGATTAAGTTCATTTAGTTCATAATTGCAGAATTTCATCTATCATAGCAGACTCTCAGGGCAGGAAAGTTGGTATGAAATTCATCATTGTCTGTGTCCACAGGTAGAATGTCCACCTCGAACAGTTTGCTGGACACCACTTGATGAAGCTAGTTTAGGTTTCATCACCACTATGTTATCCTGAAAAACACTAATTGAACACTGTTAGTATTATGTAGCAATTGACATCATGCAGCTCAAAATTGAGTATTCTCACCCAGGGTTAAATTTCTTTGAGGCACACATTGAACTTCTCCATTCTTCAGCATCACCCACCAGGTACATCCAGGTCCTTGAACAAAAACAGTCCCGCAAATGGGTTTGTCTTTGCCTGAAGCGGGAAAAACCCAAGCAGTTTTCCCCAGCATATTCCTTTCATGCACCACAGGGACTTTACCCCTTCTACAATAAGTAAAAGGTCTGATAGAACAGGACTGGCTCAATTGATGGATCCCCTGGTGTTAATTAATCAGGTAGCTTGTGCTAAATGCTTGTCCCGGTTTTTAAAAGTTCCACCCCCCATTGCTTTCTGTGTAGTTTTTAACAGTCCATTGTATCATTCAATTTTCCCAGAAGCTGGTGTACGATAGGGAATATGATATATCCATTCAATGCCATATTCTCTGGCCCAGTTACTTGTAAGACTGTTTATAAAATGAGTCCCATTGTCTGACTCAATTCTTTCTGGCATGCCATGTCACCACAAGACTTGCTTTTCAAGGCCCAGGATAATATTCCGGGCGGTGGCATGGGGCACGCCATCGGTTTCTAACCCTCCGGTGCTTGCTTCCATCATTGTAAGCACATAGCGCTTACGCTGGTAGGTTTGAGAGAGTGTGTCTGGCAAATGGGCACATTTGACCTCCCCATATTTATATTTCAGTCATTTTCCCCCTACCACTAAGGTTTTAACCATTTAGCTTGCTTGATTTTGGCACATGTTTCACAGTCATGGATAACCTGTGCAATAGCATCCATAGTTAAATCCACCCCTCGGTCATGAGACCATTTATACGTTGCATCCCTTCCTCGATAACCTGAAGCACCATGGGCCCACCAAGCTAAAAATAGTTCACCTTTATGTTCCCAGTCCAAGCCTGTCTGAAAAGTCTTAGCAGACTGATCCACTTGTTGATTGTTTTGATATCCCTCAGTGGCTCAACTCACAGGTACCTGGACATCTACATGAAGTACCTTTACAACTAGGTTCCCTAGCCAGCCAGCAATATCTTGCCACAGTTCAGCAGCCCAGATGGGTTTACCTCTGCACTGTCAATTGCTCTGTTTCCACTGCTTTAACCACCCCCACAGAGCATTTGCCACCATCCATGAGTCAGTACAGAGGCAGAGTACTGGCCACTTTTCTCGTTCAGCAATGTCTAAAGCCAACTGGATGGCTTTCACCTCTGTAAATTGACTCGATTCACCTTCTTCTTCAGCCACTTCTGTGACTAGTGGCGTAGGACTCCACACAGCAGCTTTCCACCTTTGATGTCTTCCTACAATATGACAAGCTCCATCAGTGAACAGAGCATACTGTTTCTCATTATCTGAGAGTTCATTTTATGGTGAGGTTTCTTTAGCATGTGTCACCACGGCTTCTGGTGGCAGTCTGAAGTCTTTGCTTTCAGGCTAGTTTGTGATCAATTCTATGACTCCCAGACGACTGGGGTCTCCTATTCAAGCCCGCTGTCTGATTAATGCAACCCATTTACTTCAGGTAGCATGGGTGGCATGATGAGTAGAAAGAACTTTATCCTTGAACATTCAGCCCAGTACTGGTGAGCGGTGTGCCAGGAGCAGTGCTTCAGTACCTATTACCCTGATTACCTCAGAAGCAGCTCTAACTCCTTCACATGCTGCCAATATTTCTTTTCTGGTTGGAGTATAGTTGGCCTCAGATCCTCTATATCCCCAGCTCCAGAGTCCTAGGGGTCAATGTCAAGTCTCCCCTGGTGTTTTCTGCCAGAGGCTCCAGGTAGGGCCAGTCTCCCCAGCTGAAGCATAGAGCACATTTTTAATGTCCTGTCCTGTTCGGACTGGTCCAAGGGCTACTATGTGCACAATCTCTCATTTAATTTGTTCAAAGTCTTGTCGTTGCTCAGGGCCTCACATAAAATCATTTTTCTTTCGAGTTACTTCATAGAGAGGTCTCACAATCTGACTATAACCTGGAATATGCATTCTCCAGAAACCCACAATGCCTAAGAAGGCCTGTGTTTCCTTTTTGTTAGTTGGTGGGGACATAACTGTTATTTTGTAAATCACATCCATTGGAATCTGGTGATGCCCATCTTGCCACTTAATTCCCCAAAACTGGATCTCTTGTTCAGGCCCCTTGACCTTATCTCTTTTTACTGCAAAACCTGCTTTCAGAAGAATTTTCATTATTTTCCTATCTTTCTTGAAAACTTCTTCGGCTGTATTACCTCATACAATGATGTCATCAATGTATTATAGGTGTTCCAGAGCTTCACCCTGTTCCAGTGCTGTCTGGACCAGTCCATGGCAAATAGTAGGGCTGTGTTTCCACCCCTGGGGCAGTTGATTCCAGGAGTACTGGATGCCTCTCCAGGTGAAAGCAAACTGTGACCTGCATTAAAGAGAAAAAATACATTAACAATGTCAATTGTAGCATACCACTTGTCTGCCTTTGACTCCAGTTCATACTGAAGTTCTGGCATGTCCGGCACAGCAGCACTCAGTGGTGGTGTGACTTCATTCAGGCCATGACAGTCTACTGTTAATCTCCAGTCTCCATCAGACTTTCACACTGGCCATACAGGGCTGTTAAAGGGTGAGTGAGCCTTGCTGATCACTCCTTGGATCTCTAGCTGTCGAATCAGGTTATGGATGGGAATCAGGGAGTCTCCACTGGTGCGATACTGTTGTCGATGCACCACTGTAGTAGCAACTGGCACCTGCTGTTCTTTAACCCTCAGCAGTCCCACAACAGAAGGGTGATCTGAAAGACTGGGTAAGGTAGACAGCTGGTGACCATCCTCAGTCTCTACAGCTGCTATACCAAAACCCCACCGATACCCTTTTGGGTCTTTAAAATACCCTCTCTTGAGGTAATCTATGCCAAGGATGCATGGAGCATCTGGGCCAGTCACAATGGGGTACTTTGCCCATTTATTCCCATTTAGGCTCACTTCGGCCTCTAATACAGTCAGTTCTTGAGATCCCCCTGTCATTCCAGAAATAGTGTCAGTTTCTGCCTCTTTATGATTTGATGGCAATAGGGTACATTGAGCACCAGTGTCCAGCAGGGCTTTATACTTTTGTAGCTCTAACGTGCCAGGCCATCGAATCCACACGGTCCAATAAACTCATTTGTCCCTGTCCTCCCTCTGCATGGAGGCAGGGCCCCTCGAATATTGAGCATAGTATCCACAATTAGCAGATGAGTTTCTACCCAGACAAGAGAATCGCTCACTGTAGACTGAAGCAGCCATCCTCCTGGAAAAATTCTTTCTTCTCTCTGTTTTACCTCTCAGTTCATGTACTTGTGCCTGTAGGGCCAAGGTAAATTGCCCATCCCTCTTCCTCATGTTCTCTCCATAGTCACAGAAGCAAAACCATGGGATATACCATAGCGTGTTCTATTTCTCTTGGGCCAGTCTCGTAGGAGGGCATCTTCTCCTAACAGCTGCAATGTGGGTCAATGCAAGGGAAGAGAGGGATCTTTCCTCCATCCTGGACAGTTTACCAAATAGTTTATCAAACTGTTTCTCCTTTTTCTTATCCATTTTCTCAATCATTTTTTCGTTTTGCTTAGCCATTTTCTTGGTCATTTTCTCGGTTTTCTCAGCCAGCATTTCCATGGCTGCCACAGAGAAGGGACGAGAAAGACTGTTTTCATATTGTTCTACTCTGTTAGCCACTTCATTTACAGTTGGTATGTCGACATCAGATCCTCCCCAGATCCTTGTTGACAATATGTGGGAATACATTGATGATGCATTCTGCACAGACTTCTGCAGCATAGGTCATTTGCATGGCATTTCATCAGGGTCTACATTCACTCACCAGTCACCATAAATCACCTCTCGCACAGTCAATTCTCTCATGTACTTAAGACCTTTCTCCATGGTGATCCATCTGCTCAGACGGCATTTGATATCATCCCTAAGGAGATACCTGCCCTTTACGGCTGACACTAGTCGCCTCCAGAGACTGAGTGTTTGACTTTGTCCCAATCACTTTACCAATACCTCCATCTCTGGCCAGGTTTCCCAACTGCTTAGCTTCTCTGCCATCTAAGTCTATGGTATCAGTCCCATTATCCCAGCACCAGATCAACCAGGAGATAAGTGTCTCACCTTCACAATGGCTAAAGTCTTTTCTCATGTTTTGCAAGTCCTTCACAGAGAAGGATTTAACGATTACCACTGTGTCTGATTCCTCCTCCTGCATTGATGCTGCCTGAGAAGGACCCTCTCCCTAATCTGCTTTAAGGACCCTTTCCTTCGTCCATTTTAGAAGGACCCTCTCCTAGGTCTTTGTCAGAAGAATTCTCTCCCATGCTATCTGGCTTGAGCTGGTCCTTGTTGCAAGGGGCAGGGGAACCAGCTGACCTCCATTTCTGTTTCTTGGTAACTGGGGCAACTTGTTCTGATGGCATTTGAGTAGTAGCGGTACTCGATGTCAGAGCAGGTGGAGCAGTGATGGTGCTTGCTGTTGAGGCTGGAATAGTGGCAGTGGTCATTGTTGAGGGTGGAGTAGCTTGTGCCAGCATAGGCAGTGGAGTGCCTTGTGCCAGTACTGGCTCCTGAGTGGCTCATGGGATTTGGGGAGCAGCAGTGCATGCTACACACCTACTCCTGCACCAAAGTGTAATATAAAACCACCCCTGCAACACATTCAGGATAATCAACAGTAAAATCACAATGTTGGGAAAGTAATAATAATTTCCAAAATCCCCTAGCTCTGGTGGTGTCAATTTCGCATTGAAGGGCAAATTAAACTTTCCCAAGGTAAAATTGAAAGTATAATTACCAATAGAATCCATCACATGATGCCTGAGATATGCAGGTAAAACCGTTATCCAATTTACCACATTATAGATCTGCATCAAAAACCACAGCAGGATAGCACGTTTAAACCACCACATACAAACATAAAGAAGAAATAAACTATACAACACATTTTGGCAGGTTAAGAAGAATTGCATCAACTAACTTTAAACAAAGCTCTCTAAAGGCATGACACAACATTTCACTTAAGAATGACATGATGTGAGCTGTCTGGTTTAATTTTCAACCCCTTAAGAGTCTTGTAGAAAAAATCTGATACTTTCTCAACTGAGCAAGCTGGAATTTGAACTATTCAGGCAATCTGTGAGAGCTGTGGTCAATTCCCAGTCAGGCCCCACGTTGGGTGCCAATAAATCTGTCGTGGTTTGGGCCAGACAGGCCACTGAAAGGAATGACAGATGCTCTCCCCAGCCTCTCCCTTCAGGGAGAGAAGGATGAAAAAGAATGAGACTTATCAGTTTAAAAGAAAATAAACTACTTTAATGAAATACTAATCATAAAATAATACAAAGAAAAGATAATAATATCAAAAAAGAAAATAATGAAATATATACAATATATACAAAACCAGTATAGAGCTCCCAGGATGACGATCACAACACCAACAGGCACTGGGAAAGTTCCAGACTGGACTCAGCGACGGACGGGAGCTGAACTCAGGATCTGGATCCAGGAGCACACTGATCAGGATCAAAGGCAGATGAACAGGCAGAGTCCTCCTCGGACACCGGCCATTGAAGGAAAGAGGCCTGACTCTTTGATCCCTCAGCTTTTATACTGAGTGTGATGCAGATGGGATGGAATACCCCGTTGGTCAGTTTTGGGTCACCTGTCCTGTCTGCTCCTCCCCGTAGGTGCTACCCTGCTACATTTTTCCACTCTCAACCCTCTAACGGGGCAAACAACAAAGTTAACTGGCCTTGGGTGTTTCAGCAATAATTATAAGCAAGAGCGTCTCTACATACCATTCCTTGATATGATTTATAAACATCAGGTCTTATCACTCTGGAAGTGGGCTACTGTCTGAAAAATACATCATTAATTTTGGAGAGCTCAGTTAGCTAGAATAGACTTAGCTGAAAAGTAAAAAAAGAAAATGAACAGGAAGTTAGTTCTCTTTTACCTCAAACCATGACAGGGAACCTAAAGAAAATCTCCTACACGAGATTGCTCTACAAGAAGGAAAATCTCTTTCCAGGTCTTCTGCATGGTGGGAATTACTATTCCTAAACAGTCACCACTGAGATGCCATGTGTGCAGACTGCTATAGGAAGGAACTTGTGTCCTAATCACAGATCCTCTCTATGGTCAAATGTGGATCAGTGAGATAATCAAGCACATGTTTAAATTATTCTGCTTTTAATAAGCTTTAAATGTATTGTACACTTAACTCTCACTGCAGTCAGCAGAAGCTAAGTACCTTGGTCCCTTCAGAGACTTGAGCATACCCATGAATTTCCAAGTGGATCATGAGGGAAAGTAAACACACATTGGGCTGCCGTGCCAAGCAAATGACAGGGAAAATAATTGCTGACACAGGATCCTCTGCTGTGAACAGCTAACACAGCTCTCTGAATTCATATTGCAGCAGATGATAATTCACCTTTCACTTCCCTTCTAAGAGTGGGCAACTGCTGTTATCATTCGATCTCTAGGTCTTCCTGCAAGCAGTCACTTGCAGGTGGTTAGTGCTTTGATAAAATTGATTTTTCCACTGTGATTATAGAGGTCGTAAAAAAAAGAAAAAAAGAATCTATTACTAATCGTTTCCTCACAGGAGCAGCAACTGCTGTTCATTAATCCTGTGCTGCACAGAGAATGCAAGCATGTCACGGAATCACGGAATTTTCAGAGTTGGAAGGAACCTCTAGAGATCACCTAGTCCAACTCCGCTGCTGAAGCAGGATTGCCTAGAGCACATTACTCAGGACGGCATCCAGGTGGGTCTTGAAAATCTCCAGAGAAGGGGACTCCACGACCTCCCTGGGCAGCCTGTGCCAGTGCTCTGTCACCCTAGACTGTCCTTACATCCCATTCCTGAGAGATGATGGGTTTGTTTCCATAAATATAACATAGTCTGCTAAGACAGGCACCTGATGACGCTGTGGGGCAGGTATGTTGGAGAACCATGCAGCCCAACTACATCTACTGAAATGATACTATAAGGCAACTGGCTGGATAGCGAAGAAGAGTAGAAGATTAGTCCAGATATTCAGGCACAACTCTCCTGCTGGGTGGCACTGGTAGCACGAAGGCCCACATTCAGTTATGTAGGCATTCTGGCATTGATTTGAGCTAGAAAACTGGAAACTTGGTTATGGCTCTTGGCCTCGGCAAGGAAATTTCTCCATCTGCAGCAAGTCCAAGACTTTTTAACAGGCCTCTTAGTATATCTTCCTTACCTGGTGCAAATCTATGCCAGACAGCTCAGGCACCATATGCAGTACAGCCCCCAAAGGATCCGTTTATCTTGCTCCAAGTTAGAGTGGTTTTGCTGCCCGCCCAGGCACCTTATTCATCTCTTGATCGTATTGAGTTGTGCAGCACAGACATGTTCTGAAGGGAAGAAGCACGGGTGTCTGTCAGGATACACTTGAGAAAGCTGGCAACTGATAGCTGCCCATTCTCCCTCGTCCCCAGGATGTTTTGGTTGCCTCCACCACTTAGATTTGGGAAAGTGTGCTACTATTAGCCACTTCCTGCTTCACCAAAGCTTCCTCCCACTTGTTGACCAGGGTTGGCAGACTTCTAAATTTGCACTGGTCCATCACTCATCCCCAGTGGGCTCTCACAACCCTGAAGCTTTAGTGCTTGTCCCAGGAATCACCACCTAGACACTAGCACACTGCATTTGGAGTCAGGATCACTCCTCAGCTGGGAATATTTGGGTCAGCAGTGTTGTTCTTTCATTACTTCACAGGCACAATATTTCTTTTCCCATTTCAAAACTCAGTTTCTCCCAAAATACCTCTGATCCTTGCTAGCTGAAAGAAGACCTGGCCCAGCCAGTCATTTCCTTCTACCTGCTAGCAGTCCTGCCGTTCCTCTGCACCTTTTGTCCATTTGTCTTAAGCGTATCTTCTCTCTGTTCAGTTCTGAGTGCCAGAACTAAGTGCCCTAACTCTCAAGGCACACATCACAAGAACCATTTAGCAGACTACCTTTTAATACCAGATACAGAAAAACAGAATCCAAAGCTGTAATCCGTTTCTCAAAGCAATGTCGGTTACACAAAGTTTGTGTAATCCGTTCCTTGACTTCTCAACATTAGTGTAAAGTAAGGGCATAGGGTCAACACGCCCACTGCTAGCCACCACGTTTCATTTAACAGTGCAGCACTGACTCTTCAGCCCCTTCTGAATCAGTGGAGGCCTCAGTCTAGTGAGGCACTTAGACCTCTGCCTAATCCTGAGTGTGTGAATAGTCACAAAGGTGTTTTTCAGTCAGGTTTCAAGAGACAGTTGAGCCAACACGTCAGCTGCCAGAGGCAGCGGTCCCCTACCTTCTCTTGGGCTCTGGAACTCGTCTTTCTCTCGAGATGCCTGGCTTAGCTTGCCCAAACAGAAAACTGTTCATTCTCTTTCTTTGCTGGGTTGGGTTTGGTGTTGTTTGGTTTTTTTTTTTCAAGTGAGGAATTTCCCCTGTGTTTAGCAAACAGAGCCGACTCCTCGAGGGGTCAGGCAAAAGATCCCAGACCTTGACCCTAAATAGAGTTGGGTCTGCCTTGCCTCCCCTCCTTGTGGATGTGGAAAAAGGGTTCTCCTTGGTGGGAATTGTCCTTCCCACCTGCAACCAAGAGGGAAATTCTCACCCACACAGGTGAGGTTTGTCCACACTAACCCACAGTGACACGTGAAGTCTGGAAAGGATCCCTTAAGGCTCACCCTGGCTTGATTCTGGGGGGGAAACGACACTGTGTTGTGTCCTGGCAGGACAAAATGTGTTGTGTGTGCTGGTCACATCTGGGCCGCCCTGCTGCGGCTGGCATACAGAGCAGCCCATCCTTCAGGAGCCCACTTCTTCCTGTCCAACAGGCAGAGGTTTCTGTTACATTGACCTCATGACTGGCATTCACTGCCAAGCCAGGTCTCTGAAGATATCTTCAACACCCAGCTCCACAGCAGGGTGTGTTCCTCATGTCCAAGTTCACACAGCAACCTCCTGTAAGCCAGGGTGTGTCCAGGGGGTTGTTTTCCTCTTTCAATTTTGACAAATATAGGTGTTACATGACACAAGCTTTACCTGCTGTCTTTTGTGAGGATGGAGGGAGAACTTGCTTCCCTGTCCATCACCACTCCCAGCGCAAGTGGGAAGGGGACTTCTAGGTCTCAGCTTACGTGGCTGAAAAACAGAAGGATGTCATGCCACTTCCCATAGCAAATGCAGGCAGCAGGACTAGAGGGGTTTGTTTCCCTTCAGACGCTGTGAGACCTGTCCGACTAGCCTGATCCACACCACCTCTAGCATAGGCTGGCCTCTACCCTTGCCAAAGAGTCCTTGCTGTTAATACTTCAGTGATGCTAAAACAGGCAAGCAGCTTTCACTAATACAAAAATTTTGCTGCCATTTCCCCAGTAATTTTACGTCACAAACCCCATGCCTCGGCTGTGGCAGAGAAAGGGATGGACTCCTGCCAGCTGAGCTCAAACAGAAGGTTCCTGGAAGTCCTGAAGTAATAATGTGGGGCCACTTAAAAAATTTAATCCAAACAAATACAACAAAAGAGTTTGCGCTGTGATGCTTCGCTTAATGGTATTACTGAACAGTAACTGTGAAAGAAGCTACACCGTAATTACTAGATTCATGTCCTGTGTTACTGAGATGCTACTGCCTGATAATCGTGAGCTACACCTCAGAATTCAGAAGTTTCCCCAGTTCTACAGAAGTGGAACAGATGGCAGGATTAATGACTCAAAAACCAAATTCTTGTTATGTTATGGTATTGCAATAGTAATTTATCTCCTTGCGGGTTCCTCATCATCTGAAGCAGCTGCGAAGTTTTGATACCCAGGTAGACACTTCTCAGTGCAAGATGGCGGTAGGTAAGGGAAAGGCTGAACTACAGAACCCACCCCTCTGCTCAGGTGTGCCACCCTGCCTGCAAAGGGTGAGTGGGGGGGCATGCTGACAGCTGGAGAGAAGCCCTCAATCATGTAATGTAGATCCCGCCTGGTTAAGTGAAATGGAGGGTAAGCGTGAGGCCATTCCAGCCTTTGTCTCAGTGAAAGATGTGTGGGAAAAGCCAGTATTTTTGCAGTTCTCCGTGAAGGTTTTCTTAGGACTTTGAAGTAACACTTTTTTATAATAATTTTCCTTTTCCGTCACAGCTAAGTGCAACAAAGACTTTAAAAGGTAAGACAGAATGTTAGACCGAAAGACTTTTAGAAGCAACAGGAGATTTGTGGTTAAAAGTTATTTTGAGCTCCTACTGTAGAAGATGCCCCCTTACTGAAGGCAGCAAAAGGTTTTATTCTTAAAAGGTCCCTTCTAATCATATGTTAAATAAAAAGCTGCTATTTGAATAAAGAAGAAAGAAGCTTTGAGAGTGTTCAATTTGCTTTAAGGCATGTACTAAGGGTACTTTGTTTTGGAGAGGGCTTCGGATTATTTTTGATGAAGTTGAACTCTCATTATTCTAATAATTGGAAAAGACTAGATCAGACTTGTGTCTTTTAATAGTCATAAATGCAGAGATTGCTCCCTGCCTCCAACTTTATTTTTTTATATCTGAGGTGGTAACCTGTGTTAAATGTCTTTCATCTTCTCTCTTTCTGCTGACCTGCAAGGCCCAGAGTGATCTTCAGTCTGTGTTAGAGTACCTCAGCATTCAACTCAGGTTGTGGCCTTGAAGCTCTTGTACACAGCAGCTTCTTCCTGGGATAGATGCCAGCCTGCTCTCTCACAGTGAATCTCTTCCATCCCTATCCCACTCAAATGCTTTGAACTTCAGACTAGAGTCTAAAGCTCTGCCCCAGCACGAGGACTTCTAAGTATGTCTCTGGGGTGTCCAGTTCTGCCTAGCAGCACCTCCTGAACATTTAACCTCTCAGTCTGCCTGGTTCCTGTGTCATCTCCTGCCCCACAACAGCTTTAATGTACCACCAAAAATGCAGGCTTCCCCTGTTGAACTCTTCAGGAACTACAGAGTGTTCCTTAGGGGGAAACCAAATTTTCTGTTTGAGTTGAAGGCAATTCAAGGGTTTTCTTCCAGGACCCTAAGACAACCAGTAGATATATTAGTCAGGCCTCCCACCCACGTACAGAAGGATGTTGAACTGTCTTTACTCCCACCAAGAGCGTGTTGTCTCTCTCTTTCTCCTCTCCAAATTGCTCTAAAGGCTAGAATCATCACCGAGGTGAGTTTCGTTTCATTCTGGGCAATAGCATTGCCGTCTCCTCAGACCTATCCCAGACTGAAACAGTGGGCCAGCCTCAAACCATCTCACTTTCAGCAGAGTTGTTGAGTTGTAATGACAGGCCATTGTCCTGTGTCAGAGAGGAAGAGGGTGATAGGACCAGCATGGCGGGAAATCCACACGGGCACTAGTTACAACGAACTTCACGAGCTGTATGGTCTGAAGAACTGCAAGCTTGCAGCAGGCCCATCCACCCACATTTTACGGTTGAGGACCTGGCACACAGAAACATTAAGCAGCTTAGCCAGAGTCACCTGTGAAGCCTGTGGCAGACCTGTGAACAGATCTTGGGAGATGCAGGTCGGTGCCATAAGGGCTAGATAGACCTTCCTTGGACCATGTTCAGACAAAAGTAATTTCTCCTGGTGCTGGGAGCAGAGGTGGCTGGTGGGAGCACAGCTGTGTCAGTTGGTTATTGAGTTCGCGGTGTGACTCTGCAGAAATCAAGTGCAACTGTGAGCTGAGGGGATGGGATGAGCAGGGGCAATGCAAAGACAGCAATAGAGGGAGGAGGATCCAGTCGGAGATGGAGGGGAATAAAGCCAATAAAGGTGAGGAAAGTTAGAAAGGAAACTGAAGAGGAAACAGACCATTTACAAAGGGAAGGAGCTTGAAACAATGAGTCAAGGGACTTTTTATGCCACCATCTTGTGGCTACCTATGGTGTGATAGTGTGGCTGAGTTCCCAGTCTGTTGGGCCTCAGGACTTATGAATGCAGAGGGCATTTCTGAGAACAGCGGTTTTTACCTTTTCCCAACCCACTAAACTAACACAAAGGAAGAACACCCCAACCTCTTGCTAACACCACTGTAGAAACCTGAGAGGGAGGAAGACTCTGTGTCACACAGCCCAAGCGTGCCTCACCATGCTCCACCAGGACTTTGGCACTGGTCCCACACTGCCTCACCACTGACTGCTCATTCTCCAAATATACAGCAGAGGATCCTCCTCTGTCCTCCATCCCTCCTTTCTGTGCCTAACTGAGACTAGACACAAACTTGTGCTTGTGTAATTTTATCTAAAGATGCAGTTTTCTGCAGGTAGAGGTTAACACAAGGCCATAAGAGACATCAGTGTCCCTGCACTTAATCACTTAGGCACGTTTAACAACACACTATTAAATTCCCCTCTGCTGGTGCAACCTCATGCACAGTGCAGTCACTGGTCACTGCCCCTTCCCAGCCAGAATGCACAGTGGGGACAGTCCCCCCAGTTCCTCACGCTGACGGGCAATACCTTGGGTGATGAAACTTCCGATTTCCCCAAAACCATGGCAAATTCTCCCCTGTGTGAGATTTTTATGCACTGCCACATCTTTGAGCTGGAGCATTAAATTCTATGAAATATCATATTTGTTAAAATAATGACCATAGCTCATTAACGATCATCCTAAATAACTGCATCCCCCAAGCTGGTAGCAAACAACAGACAATTGAGGTTTTAGATCAAACCTTCACGCTAAGAACAAGAGCCGGGGGAGGAGAGGAGCAGCTGTTACTCAAGAAAGCACTCTGTCTTTAGCTATGTGGTCAGCTTATCACAGCTCAGCTTCTGGACTCCTGTACTATGGGAACCAAGGAGGGAGAAAATAAGCTCCAACCGATTAAGTTTGCTTGGTCTGAATGATCGCTTTTATGTTCCTACCAGTTTGTTTCATTTCACCTCCCCATCCCCTCAGGGCAGCACAGAGAGGACCAAGCAGCAATTAAATGATTCCTTAGCAGAATTCAGCTCTATTGCGCTGAAAAAAAGCAGTCAACATGAACAAAAGTGCAGTAAGGATAAAAAAAATGTATAGATGCTATTTATTGCAAAGGATCATGCAACTTGACAGTCTTGTGATCCTTAGTGATCAGTAAGAACATTGTAATACAACAGCATGAGCCAGGATGCATCCTTTTTTTAAAAATCAAAGACCACAAGAGCAAACCACACTGGGAGATGAGCAAACGAAAAAGAAAAAAGGCTGTTCTGCAAGATTTCCTGTTCCGTGATGCATGGGCAACTGGCCTATATTTGTGACCCCATTTTTCTTTCAGGTTTGTATCTGTACCACAGAGATGTGATCGTTTGGTACAAAGTCTGCGCTGTGAAGGAGTGGGAATGGTCAATGCTGGGTACAGAACGAGTCTTGAATGAGGCACACGGTTCTCTGACTTGCATGCTTCCTAACTTCCACGTGGCCCTAAGCCTGAACCAAACATTGAATGCTGCTCTTCAGCAAAGGGGACAAAGGAAGACATAGAAAGAGACAAACAACCTCCTCAGGCACCTCCTTTTGAATTGTACCCAAAACTGAGCTGCTGGGTAGAGGCCAAGCCCAAGGTGGGGTGGTGCTGGCTGTGGTGGGCAGCGTACTGCGGCGCAGCGAGAGGCCCTCTGCTGTTCTGCTCCCACCATTAATGAGGGAGGGGGGAGTGAGTGACATTTGTGGAGCTGCCCCTAAAACCAGTGCATTTCAGAGAGAGAACAGCTCTTTACATGGTTTGCACTGCAAATAAGCCGTGCCTGCTTTGGGCACTGCTAGAGCTGTTGGGTTATAGGTATTTCTGTTACACAAAAAGCCGTGGGCCAGAGCTATGAGGTCATACAGTCTCTGTGAGCTGCTACAGGCACGCAATTATTCATCTTTTCCCACCAAACATGTTTTCTGGCACATCCCCTACAACACAAGGCCACAACAAATACCAAAGTCCACCTTCTAAATTTTTGTTTACAAACAGGATTCTGACTTTCTGCTTCAAAACCAGAGTGCTCCTCACAGTTAATCTCTAATGTGCTGCTGTTATTTCTTCAGACTTTTAAAAATTTTAGCTCAAAATAATCCCCACATCTGTGGCTCCCTGTTCTAAATTGCCCAAGTCGGTGTCTGCTTCACTGTCAAGACCATGGCTGCACACCCCAGGGAATGGAGCACAGCTTCAGGCGGCCTTTCCACAACGCAAAGGGAGTCTCTTGCCTCAAGCCATGGCCCTCATGGGTGGGCTGCGGGCACTCTTACCACTTCAATCACTTTTACATAACTTGCTCTCTGCTACCACCCATTGCCTGCTCAGCTCCACTGTGCTTTGGGCTAGTTTCAATTCACGGGTACGTGCTTGATTTCTTTTTCTTTGTGTAAAGTGGATTACTTCGGGTTCGTTCAAAGTGGTACCTGGCATTCATTTCTGCTCTTATTTTTAGTACCTCTCTGGACTCCTTTGCATCTTTCCACAGTTCATCTTAATTCATGTTGATATTCAACACAAAATGACCAGGCATGCAAGGAAAGAATGCAGAAGAGCTACTGTGCATTAACATCACACTGATTTATTCTACCTTAGCTTCTCAAATTAGACAAGACCTATGGCCCCAACGCATTCATTTTTTTTGACTGGTACTTTCAACTCCTTCAGATTAAGTAGAATTGAATTAGCACACATTTATTAAAACCAAAAACTAAAGGAAGAGAAGGTATTAATGAATTTTAATTTCTCTTTCATGGAAAATTTTGTCTTTTTTCTCTCCAGGAACCTCAGATTTCTAATGTCAGCATGTTCCCACATCTGTCACCACACGTTAAAGGGATCTGCAGTGCCAAAACCTGCTCAAAATCCAGACTTTCTTATAGTTTTGTTTAACAGTTTTCGATTTAAGTGCCTGATTTAAAATTTCACTTATGCCTTAATTAACTTAGCCTGCTGACTGAGTGTAACAGAGGAATACCAGTTTTGCAGTTCTATGCTTAACAACAGGTGGGGCAGGGCTTGCTTTGTTACGGCAGCATCTGTTACTTATAGTCACAATTTATTCCTTAAATAATTTTTTTCTAAATTTCATATTTCTCCCATTAATGTATGTTAGATTATGAAGTTTGAGTGTACATAATTCCAATCTCCAGGATTCCTTTAGTCTCTGAAAAAAAACCCTAATATTTTGTAATACCCTCTTTGTTTGCTGCGAATTTTTTTATCTACTTATCTACAGTTTTATCAGTTTTCTTTTAATAACTAGAGCACAGCCCTCCCACTTTGCAGTTGAAAGGAGACAAAGAAAACATCAGTCAAAATGTCAGCCACTCATTTGAGACACTTCGCACTATAGAGGTGCCTTTTCTCACAAAGGTTGCCAGAATAATGTTAGGTTAAAATCCAGCTCTGTAACATTTCTTAGGTAGGAAAATACCCCATTGATTTCAAGGAAATGTACGCCTCAAGATTTTGCCTAAATTCATCCCTAATTCAGCCACAGTCCAGCATCATTTAGACTGTTTTAAGCATCTTTATTCATGTTTAGAAAGGGTTGGAAACGGTGCTGAGGGTGGAGACGGGACAGACGGCACTGGTAGGGGCAGGCCCAGCTGGACAAGCTGCTGACCAGCAGCCTGTTTGCACACAAACCATTCCTTTTATCCCCTTTTTCCTCTGTTTGCCCACACTTGTTCCCCCAAACCACTGTGACCCCTCCCTTGTCCCCCTTTTAGTCTATAATATCCCATTACAGGACTTCCGCACTCCCCAAATGGTCCTCACTGGCATTCCACTGTGAGTCCGTAGATCTGTAGGTCCCTCAGCCCATGATGTGACCGGGGGGCTTGCCTGGGGGACCATGGGCTGCCTTCTCTCCTGGGACAGCCCAGGGAAGAGACAGAAAAGGGGGCTTCGGGGGCTCCAGTTGGATATCAGCTCCCCCCGCCTTGCTCTTCTAGGCTCAGTGAGGTGAACCTTAATCCCATAACCTAACATTCACCTACATAAAAGTAGGTGGACTGCACCATCCCCTGTCCTCACACAGCATTTCTCAGCCACATTTCACCTCCTGGCAGGGCTGCACTCCCCAAGAAGGAGACTTGGTGCTGCCGCACCATCTGAGGGGCTTGTTGGCCTCACAGCCCCACACCTCAGGGAGGGAGCTACAAGACCAGAGTAGCCCCCAGTAGTGGCAGCTGGGACCTACAGGAGCTATCTTGTTCCTCTGTCCTCCTTTCCAGTTGTAGAGATGAGGTTTTAATCAGATAACTTAACAGAAAACACCAGAAATATATTCCTAAACCACAACTTGAACATCAGGTTAAAAAGCAATTCTGCCATGATCATCTAAGCCAAAAATTTAACTGGAAACACTGCTCCGCCACACACCTTCCCTTTCCCAATAGTGCCCCTTGCAGCATGCCCTGAAAGACATCTCTCAGCCAAAACAGACCATGCTGTGAGCATGAGGTGGAAGTTTTTCCATTTCAGAGTAAAAAAGCTGAAGCACATTTCTTGCTATGAAGACACATGTGATACTTTCACAGGGGAACTGTGCAAATGACCTGATTCTAGTACCTTGTGTCTGTTGTGGTTTCCCCATAGCATAAAGCAATTGAAACAAAACAATTAAAGCTGCTAAGAAACTGAAAAACAACTTTTAGAAACCTTATGGCTTGTTTTTAAACGTAGATAGATCCAAGGGTAAGGATCAGCTGCAGTTACTCACACAGTGCACTATCCAAATACGTTCTAAATTCACATTTTCTAAGAGATGCCTTCAAGGACATAAGGTTTAAAACCTTATAGTAGAGTTGGTGTTAAACTACTGGATTTGCAAATGTTGGCCTTTCTCTGTAGCACAGCTTACATGCATGTGAACATCTGCATCAATAAACTGTAGCAAAAACTGTTTCTACATGCAAACAAGGTAGTCTGCACACCTAGAGGCACTCTCCAGATGGAGTCTATCCCCATAATAGCTAATCTTCCATGTAAAGGTCCATTTTGGTAGAATTGTGGAATAATTTAGGTTGAAAGGGCTCTCTGGAGGTCCAGCCTCCTGCTCAAAGCAGACCTAACTTCAAAGCTATATCAGATTGCTCTTAGTCTGTCCATTTGAGTTTTGAAAATTTTCAAGGATGAAGAATTCCCAGTCTCTCTGGGCACCTGTTGTCCTTTCACTGGGCACTTCAAGGAAGAGTCCAAGTTCGTTCTCCATATGCCCCACTGTAAGCATGGAAGAGCACAGCTTAACCACCCACCTTTGCCTTCTCTTCTACAGGTAGAACAGCCCCAGCTCTTCATAGGTCACTTGCTCCAGCCCCATCACCATCGTCTTGGCTCCTCCACTGGACTCTCTTGTACCAGGTGGGAGCCCAAACCAAACACAATACTCCAGGTATGGTCTCACAGGGAAGGGGACATAGGGGAAAGAACCACTTCCCTCAGCCTGTTGACTACATAAGCATAGTCGGCAGACTGACCCAACTCTTGAAAGCTTTCACCCTTCAGAGCTGCCCCCAGGCCCTTTTCTGCAAAGCTGCTCTTTACCCAGCCTGTCTGTCCACAGTTTGGCTACGTAAATGTTTTGGGAGACTTTGGCTAAAGCCAAAGAAAATGACATCCACTATTGCCCCCAGAGCCAATCACCTCACAACAGAAGGTGATCACATTGGTCAGGCACAATTTGCCCTTCATAAACCCATGCTGGCCATTCCCCGTCACCTTTTCTTTCATGTGCTTAGAAATCGCTGCCACAAGGACTTGCATCAAATGTCCCAGGGACCGAGGTAAGGCCAACTAGTCTGTAGCTTGCTAGATCCCCTTTCTCACCTTTTGAAGAGCTAGATGTAGCATTTTCCTTTTTCAAGTCATCAGGAATGCCCCTTGATCACCATGACCTTTCAAAGAAGCCTGAGAGCAGACCTCGTCAGTAAAAACAGAGGTGAAGAAGAGTACCTGTCTTTTTTTCTTTACCTTCATCACTAGGTCACCCACTCCACTCAGCAGCAGGCCCACATTTTCTTTCATCTTCCTTTTACGTATGTCCCACTTGCAGAAATCCTTCTTGCTGCCTTCACATTCCTTGCTAGTTTCAGCTCCAGCCTAGCTTTGATGTTTCTGTAGGCCTGTGCAGTTCCAGTCATCCTTTGTAGCCCATCCTCACTTCCACCTTCCACATAATGTTTTGCATTTGAGCTCAGCCAGGAGTTTCTCAGTCAGCCAGTCTGTTCTCCTGCTATTGCTATGCTCCGTTTTGCATAGTGGAAGGAATCCTTTTGAAAGGCAACCAGTTCTGGCCCCTTTACCCCTCAGGGCAGCCTCCCATGGGCTCCTCCCAAACAGAACCCTGAAGAAGGTAAGAGTTCACTTCCCTGAAGTCCAAGACTATTACTCTGCTACTTGTCATCTTCTCTGCCCTCAGGATTTTTAACTCGGTCATCTCATGGTCACTGTAGCCAAGGTTGCCATTGCCTAATGCGTCTGGACACTTCTTCCTTATCCCTGGACAGCAGATCTAGATTATCGCCCACCCCATCCTGTCCATCACCCAAGTAAGATGGTCCCTGACACACTCTAAGTCTCCTAGGTTGTTTGCATTCTGCCATGTTGCTCTTCCTGCAAATGGGAGGTGGTTAAAAATCCCCATGAAAACCACAGCATGCAATCTGGAGACTTCTTCAAATTGTTTAGGGAAGGCTTAATTCTCTTCCTTTTCTTGATCAAGTGGTCTGTTGCAGGTGCCTACCACAATATCCCCTTTGTTGGCCTCCCCTTTAGCCATGACGACAAACTCTTGGCAGCCCTGTCGTCAGGGCTTTTTCCATTCCATTTATGCTCTGCACATTCAGGCTACTCCTCTGCAGACCCTCACCCCCCCTCCATTTTTCTTACCTGCCTGCTTGTTAAGCTTGTGTCCATCCACTGTAACACTCCAGTTGTGAAAATTATTCCACCACATTCCTGTCATCCCAGCAATGTCACAGCTTTGTGATTGCACAGATTTCTTTTCTCTTGTTTATTCTGTTGCACATTTGTTTGTGGAAAAGAACCTCAGACGATCCCATTCACCCCAATTTCTCGCAGTGAGGCACATCCCTCCCTCACACTCTCCTGTGTGTGCTCCCTTCAGCTCCCACATACCTGCAGGCTCTGGTCTCCACACCCAACAAATCTGGTTTAAACTCTTCAGAAGGTTAGTAACCCCGTCAGCAAAGAATCATCTTCATCAGGTGCATCCCACCTTTTCCTATAGCAGAACTCATTCCTCAGAGGGTCCCATAGCCATAAAAAAAACCCAAAGCCCTGCCCGCGACACCAGCAACATACTAGAGATGGGCTCAGGCAAGGAACAAGCAGGTCGGATATGCAGGGGGTGCCTTCATCCCTTTACAGAAGGAAGTCCCTGACTACTGCTACCTGTCACTTTCTCTCAGCCTCACTGGCTCCGACAGCATGGCTAGATGCATCCCCTGACAAAACTCACTCCCCCTCTTGTTGTCAGGGCTCTACAGTTCTCTCAGTAAGCATCTGCAACTGGAGAAAAAGCTTTCTTGTTTTTCCCTCCGTGGGAATCCCAGCCCTCCCCTGGTTAAACACTGCCTCTGACCTTCCTCTCCTTCCATGCAACCAGGGGGTTGGGGTTCTTGCTTTTACAATGGCCACAAAGTACCTTTGCCTTCCTGTTGGCATTCCTGATGCCATCCAGCCTGCTTCACCTGGCAGCTCAGTGGCTTGACCAGAGCATGACTCCTGCAGGTGATGCTGCTGTCACCCCCCTAACCTCCGAGAAGCTCCAGGCACTCCCTGCAGCCAGCATCTGGACAGCCCCATCTTCCCCAGGGCTGTCTCTGGGTTGAGGTCTCCAGTACACTGTGGTAGTTGCTCTGGCTAGCGCTAAGGACTGTGTCTGTGGCTCGTCACCATCATGACCACGTCCTCTAATGATCTCAAGCACCGTCTGCAGCCTTACTGTTCACTCTCTCCCACTAACTCCCTCCTGTTTGCACAAGCTGGTCACAGTGGTCCTTAGGTGTTAAGAAAGAAGATGAACGCAAGCCTGCTCTGCTCCCCCTACTCAGCAGGCAGCTTCTCCATCTCCCAGCTCTTCGCTGCATTCTTCCCACCTTACGAGTGCCAGCTGCTCGCAGGCAGGCTGCCTCCTCACACACCACGCGCTGGCCAGGACACAGAAGCCTGACACACACCTGCTTCATCCCCATTACATATCTTGCTCAGCATGCCACTCCTCATACTGCTTTTTGTTCCCACCTGCAGTTCATAAGCACCAAGCCTGCATTTTTTCTCCTGCACTGTGCTAACAAAGCTTTAAAAAGTTTTGTTTTTTTTTTTTTTTGAGCTTACAAAGCATTCTGTTTCCCTAGGTTGAATGACACACTTAGACAAAAAAAAATCAACACTAAAAGCAAACATTTGGTTCACTGAACAAAGCAAGTGTTCCTCGAAATAATCTTTTAATTATACGCTCCTTTGTTGTGATCTCTCTACTGTTCCTCACCTACTGTATCAAGAAAGACAATGCTTGAAGACTGCACTAGTAAAAAATAAAGTTCCATTCTCTTTCCATACTTAAAGGCTCGCTATTCATTTATTGACCATTTTTTCCCCAAAAGGTACAGTGGACTAAGCTGACTGAGCCGATTCATTTCAAGGCTTGGGAGAGAATAGTTTGTGGCACTTCTTTGAACAGCAAGGCATCGACTTATATTTTGCCCTCTGAAATACTAGAAAGAATGAATTATTTGGAAAGTTACACAAGAAATTTAGAACTGTAATTGATTTTAAAGACATTATGGACAAAATCCAAAGTGACATATTGTACACACAAGGACAGCTAAATGTATTTTTCCTATTATCCTGTATTAAAAAAAAAAAAATCATATCAGTGACAAACTTTAGTAGCCCAGCAGCCCGAAACCAGAAATTGTATGCTAAATGTCATTGGGCTTTGCAATGTTTTTTTTTTCTCCTTTGCCATTTTTATTAAGAGAATTTAGTAGTGTTCATGATATATAAACCAAGGAACTGACACTTTTTGATGTTCATCACAGTTCTGTCAGAGGTTCAACCTTTGGTTAACTCAATGGCCATGAATAGGCCAGTTCCCAATTTATTTTTGTAAAAATCAAGACAGTCATGTTGCAAGTTATGTTTCTGCAACACTGCATTCATTATAACTAGTCTGTAGAGGATTTAGCTTCAAGATGAACAAGATCACTTACAAATCTGTACCAAAACTGTACTATGCAGTTCAACTTCTCTTGGCTGTACCTTACCAGGAAAATGTCAAACCAAAAAGGGTGCATCTGGCATCTCCTGAAATGAACACAAAGCACTGTAGTCATCTTGCTGAGATTTAATTCCTGCTGCCTAGACAATGCTAAAACTAGAGGTTAGCTTTTATCTACAACTGAACCGAAATATCCACAGATGCATTCTTCCTGAACAGAAAGCTGGGCTTTGTAGGAAGTAATTCATCAGTAAAAATTACTATGCTAAAAAGCAAACAAGGAAGTAAACCCCTTCTTTATCATCACCCAATCACCCTGTCAGTTACAGAAGTGTTTTAAGTTGTCCTAAGAGCTAGTTATATTGTCTAAATAAGGACTATATTGTCAAAACAGTCTGAAGCTGAGAGTGGTTTTATTACAGTTGGTGAAAACATCACTTACGAGGAAATATTTGATCAGACGTGAAGTGGTTTCTCATTTTGCTTAAAAAAAGTAAGAAAAAGAAAGAAAAATGTGAAATACAGTAACTTCACTACAAGAAAAAAAAAAGAGAAGAAAGAGACAGGTATCATTTTTATAACCCATCCTCATTACCACAGCCATATTAATGCCATGGAATTGTCAGCCACAGTTTAGTCCTTAATTTTTTTACTTCTGGAAATCACAGGATTTGTTAAACAAATTACAGAGTCTGAGTGCTTAACAAAAAAAGCACATTTCTAACCAGAGCTAGTTAGTATAGAACTGCACAGACCAGTCATAAGGGCCCCTCTCAGACACCTCCTCCTCTCTTCGCAGAGGTGACTGGGAAAAGGCAGAACCAATGCAGAAGAACACTTTGCAGGAACATTCCCACCTTCTAAGGCAGGGCTCTAGTTGTTAGTTGAAAGAGACTGATGAGGTCGGGTATTCAACTGCATGAGGTCCTTTAGGCAGAAGCCTCATGTAAAATACCAAACATGGTTTGAAATGTACAGCAAAATAAGCATTCAAGAGAGCTTAGCCTGTCAGTCATGTTTAAGTAACAATAACAATGGTAAAGGAGACAAAATTTTGCTAGTCAAGATCAGATTTTTTTTTTTAATCCTTTGTTGAATCATAAGCCATCTGACAACTCAGACTGATACAACAGACAACCCAGTAACCCTATTCAGTCTGGTCTAAACCAGACTTTAGGATTCACCGTCAGGAACTGCAAGATCCTTTGGGCTTAGAAGAAATCTGAGCATGCACACAGTCTCAGCTGCAGACTGGACTAACTCTGAAAAAAAAAATTTTTCAAGAACCTCCCCCCCCCAAAACCCACAGGGCTTACTGAACTTCCTAATTGTTAAGATTTTTGATTCAAGAAGTCTCAAAATTACAATTTAGCCAGCACAACAGCTTTATTTCACAGTTTGAATTATTATACACAATTCAGTAAAAGCCCACAGGAAAAACAGCATGAAGACTTACCACTTTTTTGCATTTCCTTAAATTAGAGCCAAAGTGCAAGGTCTCCAGTTAACCCCCAAGGTAAGAGAACAACACCTTGCTGTTAACAAAAGTCATGTTAACACATAAAATGTCTAACTAGTTATTTAAAAGGCCACATCTTCAAATGCAATTAGAAATCATTTAATAAAGTTTTTGCTTGTTTTTGGTATGATAAATTGCCACATATCCTACAGCTAACAGGTAATGGAACATCTTGGTTTCCCCAAGACATATAAAAAAGCAAACACCACTGTCTCTACATTATTCCATACACCTTAAAAATGAATGCAAGAAACGAATTGTTCCCAGGTATTCAAGTGGAATTTTATTTCCTTCAGACATGCTGTTGCTCTTCTTTTAAAAAAAGAAAAAAGCCCAAAACAAACTTTTCAGACACAGTATCTTGAGGCACAGGTTCCCCCATACTTTAAGGAATTTTTACACAGCATGTATCATATTTTACAACATTGTTGCTACTTGAAGTCTATGGCACATTGAATTTTTGGGGTAAAAAAAATTCTCCTCTGTGCTCAGCTGCTACAATATGGCACAAAGTTAGACATTAACATCATGACTAAATATTCTGATGCTTTTTTGCTGGCTATTTTGGGGTGCACATAAATAAAAGGCACACTTTTCCTGTCTGCTCTCAAATCATTTATGTACTGTACAAGCCCAACTTCCCAGCACTGCTCCATGCCTGCTGGCCCAGTGCAAAAAAAGATTTAAGTCAGCATCCAATGCTAGCAGCAGATCTATATTCTTAACTAATGGCTTTAGCTTAGCATGCTACTTCCACTCTGATGACCATTGATGAGAGGCCAACAATGTTCCTGAAAAAAATTACAAAGCCTAAAAAAAATTATTTATATTCACTTACATGTATATTTTCCAAACGTGTTCACAATTTCCAGAAAGTGCACATTTTGAAGTCTTGTTTCAGTATTACAAATGTCCATGACCTATATATTATAGCAGCGCCATGTACAACAGTATCATTAAAGAACTGTCAATGTTTCCATTACTGACCCTGTTTTACAAGAGTATAATGAAAGTACAAGAATTTGCTCTTAGCTAGAACTTAGTGTCTATAATGTCTTCGGTATGGAATTTTTAAATATTTGGATTTAATTCTATACAGCAGTCAGAATGTGAAAAACAGAAGGTTAGTGGTTACGCTTTTTGGCGCTCATTTTTATGTAACAAGGATTTTCAAGAACGAAAGTGACTTTACAGCACATGAAGAGCCCTCAATAATAGAAGCTCCACAAACCATTACCACACTGTTAAAAACTTAACAAAAATCAATAAGATTTAATTAATGATTTATGGATCCTTACAAAATTACTTCTCGTGATTTAACAACAGGTAACATCAATGACATTATCATATATAAAAGCAGCTTAGGTCTTAACATCAATGGTCTGACAAACATATTTAAACAAGAATATGCAGAGTTAAGACTAGTGCTAAATTTAGCTCCTCAATTTAGCTAAATTTAGATTTGAGAATTTAGATGCTCTCAATTTGATATGCCTTTAAAAAAAAAAAAAAGTCCAACTTTCAGAAGAGTCTGAAAAACAGTAATTTCAAGTAAGTTTGGAGCTATTAGGTATTGTGGCTAGAGTTACCATAAATATATGTACTACATGCTGACTTGACAAGGTTGTGTTAAAAGAAGTGTGAGTTGAACCACTACCTCTGACAGTTCTTGCTTTGGTTGTCTTTAAAAAAAAAGATTCAGACTGTTAGAGGAACAGTGCAAGTTCATTATAAAGCCACATGCCTCTCTGTAGATGTTCTTTTATCAGTTGGTTTTTATTATGCCCACTGCCAGCAATGGACATTCTGCTCAGAAAATCCACCTCCTGCTGTAAAATGTTTGGCTGAACCAAATGAAGAAAACAATTCTGATATCAGACTCAAAAGGGAACGTGCTATTTCATTTAGTTCTTGTTAAGAATATTTAAAAGCCTTCTCCACCTACAGTCTTTTTGAAACACAAGGCACAAAGAGGGAGTGGACAATCCAGCAAAAAGTGATTGTCTGAAATTAACAGTCCACAGCAGTCTTCTAGTCCAACACAATGAAACATTTTTGCTGTCCAATTCTATGCCACGTCTTCTAGATAATCTGCAACATCACTTAACTGAGAAATGGTAAGGTCTTGCGTGATGCCTTCAAGCTAGAAAATAAATGAAATCACAAACTCAGAAATCATAGAAACAGTAAGTACTATTTCTTGTAGTCCTTCATATAGCATCCCATCCTTTTGGCCTCAAGCTCTTTCAGTGAGATTTCATACTCCTTTAGGAGGTGCTCAGACAGATTTTGAGATATAGAGAGAAGACATTTCTATGCTGGACACTAAGCCAGTCTCAAATAAATTTTACATGCCTAGAAACAGACAGTGAATTGTGCTACCAAACAATTGTCTTGGGTTTTTGTTTAGTTTTTTAATCAGTATAGTATCGAACTTGGCAGGAATACCAGGTATAAATATACAGAAAGTAACAAATAATACAATCTTATCATGTATCCTGGGAATCTATGATAACAGCATATTCCTTCAAAGAAGGTTAAAAAAAAGGATAGACAAGATCAGAATAATGTCAAGAAGGACAATTTTAAAAGAATCCTACTTTATCACTAGCATTTGACTCTTCTGTTCCCACGGAAATTTCATCTATTTCTTCACCAATACTGATATCACTTTTTTCTGAGCGATGGCTAGTACTAAAGGGAAAGAAAATCATAAATGTAGAAACTAGAATAAGATTTTTCGAACATCCAGGTATTACATTCACTTTCACTTTATACCTGACATTTGATTGGGATTTCACTTCCTAGCAAGTTAAATATGAAGTTAATTAAAAACCTCTGGGAAGACGTTATAGCAGTTTTCCAGTATCTGAAGGGTACCTACCAGAAGGCTGGAGAGGTACTTTTTACAAGGGCATATAGTGATAGGACGAGGGGTAACGGCTTCAAACTGGAAGACGGTAGATTTAGAATAGATATTAGGAAGAGATTTTCACTCTGAGGGTGGTGGGGCACCCATCCCTGGAAGTGTTCAAGACCAGGCTGGATAGGGATTTGAGCAACCTGGTCTTGTGGAAGGTGTCCCTGCCCATGGCAGGGGGGTTGAAACTACATGATCTTTAAGGTCCCTTCCAACCTAAACCATTCTATGATTCTATGAACCTGTAACAACTAAAGGCTTTCTACCTAGATGGAGCCATGATAAATACCAATAAATACCTAGGCCTCAGTCTTGCAGTTTACAACACCAATACCTTCACATCGTAAGGATGAGGCTGTTAAATATTTCTGTTAAACATTTATTAGTGAATATTCATGATGCTTTTTTTTAGCTGAATATTTCAGCATACATCATATTCATTGTCCAATAGCATTAATTAAAGTGTTAAAACATTGTTAAGCACATGGTTCAGGAAAAAAACAAAACGCCTTCCACAAAGCAGCAATAACTTCTCATCACCTTAAACTTAGCACCAGGTTTTAAGGAGCTTATTACTCTCTACACAAAAGGGATCAGCTGTTTTTTTTTTTAATTTGTAACTATATGTATTAAAATAGCAAAGTCAAGTTTAAAGGAGTTCAGAGATACTGACAGATTGCAGCAATAGCGACTAGCTGAAATATTATGAAATAATTCAAATATGTTAGTGGACATGCTTGTAACGCATGAAATACTATGCTACTGCAATATCATCCTCTTACCTGTTGAAGTCATCAGCATACTCATCGTCATCTCCATTTCCTAAATAAGTTTTAAAAGGCATTAATCAAACAAGTTTTCTCATCAGGAAATGCAAAAAAAGAAACTACTCATATGCCAAAATATATCATTTGATGGCCAGCAAAAATGGGAGTAGATTAAATTACTTGTGCAGATTAGGAAGAGAAAATGAGTTTATGCTTGTCATTCATTAATCTCAATGTCATTTACACAAACTGTTTTCAAATTGAACATAACGTTTCCAGGTGTTGACTACATCGCTGAAGACAGAATTTAAATACTTCGCAGCTCTAGTTTGAGAGATAGCTGATACTTCTTATATCACATCATCTTCGTATTGCTCCTAAAGCTTACGAGGCAACTTTCAAAGGTGCAGAGGGCAAGTAAATATGCTACTGAAAAACAGTAAGACTTGTCTGGCCATCTTTTTCACAAATATAATGCCCCTCTTTTCTTAGAAACCTAGATAAAATTTATCACTTGATATTAGCAAACATATGCATAGAATGACTCAAAGTTTTGCTGCACGTGTGAAATACTAACCCACATACAAGACACCAGTTTTGACTTTTCTGTATTCCTTTAAATCAGATCTTGCTCTTAACTACAGCAAGTGTCACAATGATGTTAGAGTGACAGAAGTAAAAGCTGAAGATTTTAGTTCAATATGTGTATTTCAGTTTCTCAGATTCCTCTAAGAAGCCAGGCTAGACCTTACAGTTAAAAATATCAGAGCTTTATCATGTTTAGCAGTTACTTGCCTAATTCTAGTGATCCTAGTTTTGCATTCACCAACCGCAGGTCTTTCAAAACAGAGTTTCTATTCAAATCTGCAACAAAAACAAAAGCATTTATATCAGAAATTTGACTTGGGACTCTTTAATAAGATCCCACTTAAGCACACCCATCAACCATTTATAACAAGTGTTCTTTTATAATAAGCTTATATAATTTTATAGTATAGTATGGTAATATTAGATCAAATTTTCAGGTATGAACTCCACTAACATTTGAAAACATGAATAGCAAACAGGAACAATCTGCCAGTATTCAGGATCAGGTTTTACAACATGAAAGCAAATATCCTTAAAGAACTTGTGCAAATAATGTAAGATAACAATAAAAAAGAGTAAGTTAATTTCAGTTAAAAACTAAGCAGTAGAATGCTGTACTCCTGAAAACTGCTTTATACACACAAAAAAAACCCCAGGATTGTAGATAAGTATCTCATGCTCCAAAACATAAGATGCCCCAATGGTAGCATAATATATCAAAACCAGTATGTGATCACTCAGTGAAAAAAGCATCACTATAAATCACATTACAACCAGAAGGGGGCCACATACTTAACCACGTTTGCATCTGAACGTACAAATCATTCATTACATTATGGAAAATATCTCCTACATTCATCAAAACACAAGAACATGTGGAAACTTACTATCAGACTCCTTTAGTGAAGGTGCGCCAGTCAGGGAGCTTAACCCACTTTTTAGAGGCGGTGCATCAGAAAGGGATGATAGACCTCCTGCTTTATTAGCTTCAGTTTTCCTGAAACAAACCAAATAAATAGGTACTCCACAGAGCTGTAAATTGTGCGTAGGGACTTTCTTTTCTGTTATTTACTAAATTGTCATAAAACTAGAACAGCAATATTTACAGCAAAAAGAGCAAGGGGAAAGAATTAATCATTCTGCAATCTTAAAAACAGTAGGCAGTTTACTGGCACAAGCGTCAAGCAAGACATTCGGTAGGAAAGTCATTTTCTCACCTATGCAAAGACTGCTGCCTGCCTTCTTTCACAAACAGAGCTCCTGCACCTTCAGCAGCATCACTATTTTTATCAAGGGGCCTTTCATTATCCCCACATGTAAACGCAGCCAAAAGAAGAAAGATTCAGATATAAATCAATATTTAAATTAGTTTGGTTTACAACTAAAAGAGACCATGTCTGACAAAACTATTAATCCTAATAGCAGTCAGTTCACAGAATGAAAACCTCTCAATTATTGGAAAATAGATCTCATCACCTGTTAAAGTTCACTTGGCTACTACCTATTCCATTCATATATTTAAATTGTTGAATTCAAATACTACTTGCAAGTAACGGATGAAGAAACACTATTAAAGAGTGATCAAGATTTTCATATTTAGTATTAGAACTGTTTGTTATTGTGATTCCATTACTAGTAGTAATGGACAACATTTGAATCATTCATTACATCTATATCACCAAAATATCACATATACCATCACATATTAAAAAACTTCAAAATTTTGAACAATGGGTCAGAGACCCAATAAGAGCTCAGATCATCTCTTACCCTTGTCCTTAGTAAATGCTTGTTCCCTTCCTCTCTAGTGCACCCTTCTTACAGGAACAGGCAAAGATCCCACAAGGAATTTACCTTTTTGTGAACCAAGCGATGCTGGCACCTCTCCTACTTACTCATCGCTTGGGACTCAGGCACACCAGCAGAACATAACACAAAGGAATTTCACCTGAAGGAAATGTTCTTTTTTCTCCTCTAGAGGAGCTGCCAGGAGGGTAGAAGCAAAAGACTCAGCAGAGACAGCTCAGTTACAATTAGTTGCTAGCTCATTTATTATTAACATATTCAGCAAACCTTATTATGGAACATTACTATAATATCTACATCACAATAACATTAAGAGGTACAAATTACTATTCTGTGGACTGTAACTCTACTACAGACACACATAATTTAGAAATCATTTTTTCTGTAGTGAGTTTCTCTACTATGAAAAAAGTCCTTAGTTTACTGAATAATTAAGAGTTTTTTCCTTGGATGTTCTTTTAAAGGAGTCCATTATACCCAATTTCGAAGTGAATTTCACTTCTTGTCATATGAAAATACTCAAACAATAAGAAATTATTAAATATTATTATTTTCCAGAAGTTTTTCCAGCCTATTTGAGTTTTTTCAACTTATCATTTAAACCTATTTTATGGCAATACAACCACCTGCTACAATCATTAGACTTTGGTTAAAGGCTAGTTCAATGAGCTCTTAAGTAAGGAGGAGTAAATGCACTCAGATGCAGTTTTAATCTTGACATTTCCAATAAGACAAAGAAAAGAAATACCATGGTAGAGTTATTTGTAACAGACAATATTTTCCAGAGGAAATTCACTGCTCTTCGAGCAAAAAATTTCTGCTCCAACTAAATACATCCAACAACAGCTGTATTATAATTAATCCTTCTCAGAGAGTCCATTAATTTACTAAAAAGACACCTAGTTTACCTGGCACGATTGCTTCGTGCTGTACCAGAATGATCCCATTCCATGAGTAAGCATCTACTGTCGCGATAATACAAAAAAGTTTATGTTGCTATGCCCACTATTAACATAGTTGGGGGAAGAAGCCAACGTGAGGGGAGATACTGTCAAAATGACTTGCAAATGCTTCTGCAACCTCTTCCGGCAACGTCTACTAAGCTAGAGCAATTCTCCGATTATTCAAGCACAGGAGAACACGAAACGATCTTGCAACGTTTCTCAAGAGATATCTAAGCTAAGCTTCAAGATAACTTGACACATTAACACAAAGATAGGTTTTTCAGTTTTATAACAAAGCTGTTGTGTAGTTCAGTCGCTAAGTCTTGTTTCAAATGGACTTTTTCAGTCGGACTCCACAGATGAACAATAAAAATGCCCTTCAGTAGCATTTACAAAATTGACACATGCAGAAATAACAACACTTCACTGAAAACAGAACTCCACACAAAAGGTGCTGCAATGTGAAAAGGAAGCCCTCAGCTGTGAGAAAACTTTCCTTATTCTCCTAGTCTATGGAGCCAGTTTACACACTCACCAATTTTTTTTGTACTCTTTACAAAGCCATAGAGATATCTAAAGCACTATTCCTGTCATTGTCCGCGTCCTTTAGTACTGATCATCACTGCAGCTCTGCTGCAAGAAGAAACACTGATGTCTCTGCCTCATACATGTTTATTCCACCAAAGAAACAGCTTGGGGACATTATATAGTTTAACTGATGCACCTGAAACTGATACAGGTTTTTCCATTCATGGTACATCCAAGAGATCCCAGGTTACACTGCATTTCAAAGAGTAGAATCACAGAAATGCACATTTCAGAAACAAAATCTTACAGAACAGATCTAAACACTCACATTTACAAGTGCGAATAACCAAATATCAGCTAGCTCTCAGACGTCTGCAAGCATACTGAGGACAAAATAAGCCTGTATTAAGTAGAACATCCATGTTACTTACCAGCCGTAAGTTCTTTCTGGTTTGGGTATAGGATCATCAAAAAAAGAATCTCCCTCTACATCATCTTCATCCACACCTGGATCACTTCTTTCTTTGGTATTTAAGTCTTTGTTTTCTAGTTGAGGATCTAGTTTTGTTTCATTAGGCAGAAAATTAATGCTTCTTTTGCTTGCTTCCCCTGATGAGACACTTGTATCACTTTGAGTAGTTTCAGCAGCCTTGAAAGAGAAAGCAAAATGTCCTCACTGAAAGGTATAAGTATTTATGTCTTATATGTAAGTGGTAGTATAAACACACAACATATACTATACACCAACCATCACTTTTTAAAAAGTTAGCTCAAATTTATTACTACTTCTCAGGAATTTATTAATGTCATCAGGAATCACACAAGTGAAAAAAATTGTTTTATCATTTTATCCACTTTATTGTTGACGCCATTAAACATTTTTATTCCGTCCTCTGCATTGCTTTGCTATCTAGATCACCTCTATTACAAAAGCAACCAGTTTTAAAAGATGTTGGACATGAAATAAAGAAATCTACACACAGACTGATTCTTATCTCCTATCTTTGAATACGAGGTGATTCTTTGTTTTACAGCCTAAAAGTTACATGATGCTTTATTAGTGTTATTTTGCAACTTGTCTATAAATAAATGTTGTTAGTTACAGCCCTTGTCTTCAAAAGAAATCAATTTTAACCCATGCAAATTACTCTAACCCATATTGAACTGTAGTATCTGCAATATAATATTAGTTTTTAAAGCAGCAAGCATAAGATGACTGCAGTTAACACTTTCCTCCTCCAAATTCTAAAAACAAAAATGACACAAACAAGATACGTTAAAAGCACATAACTTTCAGTCTTTGTATGTCTTATGGCTCAGTCCTGCAGATACTCACGAACGCAAGGACTATTCTATATGCTAACTTTAAGGTCAAGTAATACACCTCAAGTCATATCTTTTCAAAACTTCATGGCCCAAAGAACAATATTCAAATTTACCTAGATAATCAAGCTGTTGTGAAAAATTTTTAAACAATAGCATCTTGCTACCTAGCAAGCAACACTGCAATTTATCTTCCCCTAGAATTATTAAAATTAAACCAGTGAAAAGAGCTATTTATTACATTAACTTCCTTCCTGCACACTAATATCAGCAGTTTTGAAACAAAACCAACAGTATTGTTTAATCCAGATAATCAATATGCAGGCTGCACTGTCCCAAGTATTTCTTTATCAGTCTTTAACTTTCATTCAGAAGGCTGAAGTAGAATTTTCAAACTGTAGGCCATGAAAGTTGAAAAAGGCCTACCAAGGTCATTTTGTTTCAGTCACAGAATCCCATTCAATTGCTGGCAGCAGCCCAGTTCTTGTCGGGCGAGAAAAAGTACTTTACCTGTAAGTGGCAGTAACAACAGTATTTTAATTTCCTATCCTAGAGGAACAGAATTGTTGTTTAAAATTAAGAGCTTAGTGATACCCTGCCTGGAGTAAAAGGGAACTTATAGCTACTTTTCTGTTCCGGGCCCTGAGGGAGCAAGCTGCTACTGTCTCATCTGAGAAACTACAAGCGTAACAGTTAGCCTTTGCTTGAATTCATATATTGTAAAGTTTTGCTAAAGTGAAATAACTACTTTCAAATTGTAGTGATAGGTTAACCATGGCTCAGGGTTCAAAGAGCAACATGCCCACCTTGCATTTTCAGGTTAATGGTGTTAATAAGATAAGTCAGAGTGTGGTTTCACACTTGCACTTAAACATATGTAATTCTTTGCTGCTGCCAAGAGCTGCGGTCTTGGTCTCTCCTAGCACACTCCCTTCTATGTTACATGTACTGGTTGTCAGGTTACAGTCAGAGCCAGTTCAGCTCACAGGTTTGCTGAAAAAACACCAAAGGATCTCAAGTTTCAATTAGGAAGTCTAGACTGTCCAGGCAACTTCTAGGCAGTCCTGGCTGGAGCAAGATGGAATTTCCTTCTTCTGCATTTTTTTTTTTTACTCCAAGTATGTTGCACAGGCAGAATATTCTCCCATCCTGACTTTGCCAAGGAGAGACAGAACCAAGGAAAAAAAAATATATCTAAGAACTGCAGTCCCATTAAGACATCCACAACTTGTTCTTAGAGGGGTATGTTGTCCAGTCAACAGCTGTTCCTGTTTCTACAAGGAAACATCCACACAGAAACCAATTTTCTCCCATTTCTGAGATATATTTTCATGGAGGATTCAGCAATATATTATGAAAAGCATTTCCAGAACATGTTTATCTATCTCCCACTGCAATGGAATTATAATTTGCTTGCCATAGAAGATGTATATAAAGAATATAAAAAGCCTAATCATAAATTCAAACTAGTTGGAAACTATATTCTACTTGCAACCTCATAACATCAGAAAAATCAGGTAAATGAAAGAGTTCTTATCACCACCTCAGCTGCTGCTGCATGCCGTAAGTATTCAACTCTTAACTGTGGTGTTCTGACAATGCACAAAACTCTCCTTAAAAAAAGGAAACATGGTTCAATGAACGACCTTTTCCCACACCGCAGTGCTTCTTGCTCAGAATTAAATACTCCTGTCTGGTAGTTTCTCTAAAACTTAGACCTTAGAATCACTTTCTTGTGTCCACATACTTACTGGGGATTAAGTATATACACATTAAAAACAAATGCCACTATCAACCAGACCAGTTCCAAACCCTATCATTAAGCTGAAGTCAGTCAATAGGATAAGCTGGTACATCTAAATAGTCAATAGCAGCCTGAAAAAGAATTCTGACAACCTCAACACAGAGAAGAATACAACACATAGCAATATAGTATCACTTCTGGAAAACAGCACTAATCTTTGGAAATCATTCAGACATGGTTTATATTTATTTTCTACCCAGTTTGGACAGCACTATTTGAGCTGGGCAGAGGAGTTCCTGTTTTGTACAGGCCCAAAAAATTGTGATAAAAGAACTAAGACTCTCATTTATTCCTGTTATAATCTTAAACAACAGGAATGACTGTTACTACTCCATGATACCTCCTCTAAAGCAGAGTTTCCAGGCATAACTTAAAACTCATCCTTATCAACCTAGTTTCCTAATGAAACAAGCCTTAAGGTACTATAATGCTCTGTGCTTGTGTCTCTGTCTTCCCCTAACTAATGTATTTTGGACTGGCTGACTAAGTTCAACCACTGCAAAAGTTTCAAAAACACCCAAAACCCAACCACAACAACCACCAACCCTGCATAATTGCATTGCCAAAAGCTCTGTCAAGAAGAGATATAGAGGAATAAGATTCATACCCAGAGAGAGGATGGACTAGCCTTGAGACGCATGCATACCCAGAAAAACACCTATATGAAACCTGGTTCAATTTACAAGCTACTGGAACTACTTTTTTCTTCCTCTAGACAAGTATTCTTTTTCTGAGGAAAAATCCATATAACAAACACCTAGTCCGTCTCTTTCTGACCTACTTATTTCAAATAAAGTAATTTAAACTTGAAGGTGAAAGGTGGTATATGCAATGAATGGAGAACAGAATATTTATGACTCATGTTCATTAGTTCTTAGCTAATCTACAAACACCCTAAGACAAAAGTAGGGGCTCAGGTATGAAGGAACAGTATTAGTAACAGTGATATTTAATCAGCATTCAGACCTTTTTAGTGGATTTGTTTTGTTTTAAAAGCTGGTGCCAAGCAAGAATTATATTCTTCTAAAGCAGGTCTGAAATTATCAGAATTTCCATTCAAAGGTCAGTTACAGAAATATTAGCTTTTAAGATACTATCAACAAGCATAGCAATTAATAAAGTAACTTAATCTTTAAATGAAACTTGCTTTTCAAATTGTATAGTTTTCTAGTTTTGCATAGCAAAAACCCCTAAAGAACTGGAATAAAAAGAAGCAGATCCAAACTGAGCTGTCACTTTTCTTCTCTTTTACCTGTCTCACTCCCTCTGCCAAACGAATAAACTAACAACAATATCCATGCAATGTTATATTTCTCAGCTTTCATTATTGAGTTGAAAAGCTTCTAAGTTATTTCCAATCATCTTGAAAAAAGCTATTAAAACTTTTTATGTGATCAGATTACACCAAGAATTTCAACAAACTTTAGTATTTGCATCAGGGTTGTTTTGCTTTGGTATTGCTTTTTTTTTACCCCTGGGTGTAGTGGGTAGATGGTTTCTTGTGGAAAAGATGCTTAAGTGATCATGCCCCTTTCCGTGCCCTACACTTCCCCCCTAATTCTCAACCTGTTGGTCAATTCCAGTCAAATGTAAAGGAGTATTAGAGGCCTGGAAGATATAAGTTAATACAGATTTTGTGCTAACAGGAAGCAACAGAGGAAAGAAAGCCACAGGCCCCAACACAAAGACAGCCGTATCCTAACACTTTATCAATCCCAAGCAGCATTCAGCCCACTGCTTGATAAACAGACAAGTTAGTTCCAACCTGTCTGTGCCTCAGAGACACTGTCACCTAAGCAGTCAAAAAGATACAGGACTTTGCAGATCATTTAAGTGAATGCCACCACATCCGCAGTTTCATAGGAGTTCTCTCTTTTTTACTTACCTCATGTACATTACGTAGCTTTTTCATTATATATAAACAATCTTACCTTATTATTTGGTATGGGGTGTGTACTTGATCTTCCATCAGATGATTTTGATGTGGGGCACAGGCTATCACTTAGAACTGGAGCTACCTAAGAAGTTTCACATAAACACTTGTCATAATACCATCCAACAAGTAACAAGGCTACCATCCTCACTCACACAGTTTGCAAAGTGTAACACTGCAATGCTGCTAGGAAACTTATGACAACTACTTCTGAATTTAAGTTTTCATTGGAGTACTAAACACAACCTGAGTGCAGAGAATTTTCTTTTGAGCCACAATAACAACAATTAATCAAATGCTATTGGTTGTATTTCATTCATTTAATTAACAATTTAATTACATATTCCATTAAAATATTACTGTCATTGCCTTCAGGTAGTTCAATACTTTCATATATTTAGTTTTAAATACATATATTTTCAGAACAGCTTTAAAGCTTTTAACAAAACCAATTCTAGGCTTTTCAGGTCATATTAAAATTAGAAATATACCAAAGAAAATAGGTACAGCTAGAAGTGTTATCAAACCACACTAGAAATTAGAAAGTAAGTGACACAGTGTTTTGTGTCATTTATCTGGGCTCACTCTGTGTTACTGTGTTGTAGCAGAATATTAGTAAAAAGTATTATGGTGGCATTAAAAAGAATAGAATAGTCATAATCTTTATCTTTCAGCATTGTTTTCTGATAAATTACGTTGAAGGCATAATAAATAAAAGGCATAAAAGGCATAAAATAATATAATACTACAACCATAGCCAAGTGGTCTTAATTTCAGGGTTTTTTCATCATTGAAATGAAAATGAATAAAGAATTATGAAGAAATAAATTACATGTTAACACTGCTTACTTCTCCACTGCCTGAAATCTTCTTCTGCTGACATTTTCTAACAACCTCCAACAACAGGGGACCACCCACAGTGCCTTCAGCTTCTATAATTCCCAAATCTCGAGCTAAGTTCTCTCGACCATCAAGGCCATTTAGCTGGGGGTGGGGGGTGGGGGGGATGGAGAGAAAAAAAAAATCATTAAAAAAAAAAAAAAATCACCACAACACAATATGTATTTTGTACTATAACTCCTAAAGCTTTTTGGTCTTCTTTAACACAGCAATATGTTGACTAAAAAGTGATTATTTAAGACTTCCTGTTGCATGTGGACTGAAGTAATTACAGCCTACTACATCATCTACTTCTGATCTGTACCTGAACTTATCACAGACCATCCAAAGTTGTTTTAAATATGCAAGTATTCATCATTACAAAGATTTAGGATTTAAGGATTTATATGGTCAAGTTACTTTAGCCTTTCACATTTAAAAGTGGATCCTAGGACACATAGCCAAATTCCAAGTTCCAGCAAATTTATAAATGATGGAGAGTCCCAGTTCCTGTGCATATAGAAGTACACCAGCATAGGTCAATACTTCCTTTCAGTCTTTCACTTTAAGAAAAATATGGCTTTGGAGCGAAACAGGGATGAAAATATTCAGTATCAGCCAAATAAAATAACCAACCCTCAGAGGAAAAAAAATAAAGAAAAACACACTTTCTTTTTAAAACTGAACTTCACATTATAGCAGAAAGAGAATGCTGCAGCAAACCCAGGTTGGTTGGCATAACCTCAGAATGGCAATACTGCGAAGGGCACCAGTTCATCTTGAACTCTTATGATTACTTAGTGACACTTCCTATCAGAACACTGGTAAAGCATATACTGAAGCAAGCCACCACTAGTCAAGCACACTGAAACACAAGAAGTTAGAGACAATACAACAGACTGCTCAGAGACAGGGGCTAGCTGAGGAAGACAAAGTAATATCTTTCAGCACCCTACACAGTCACTATATACTATGCAGCACTCTTAGCCAACTTGCTTAATTTTGCCCAAATGTCATATATGCACTGCAACAGGTGAAAAAGACACTTTTACTGGAAAAATGAAGGGAGCGTTTCAAAGAGCATGAGATGCCTTTTCAATGTGAATGAAGCACTGCTCCCAAGAGTGACTGGCAATGCAACAGAAAGCACAACTGTTTCTCTTTGGTAGCATGAATATGAATCTTTGTATAGATGTGTCCTAGTGCAATAAACGCAGCTAAGGTATATTTGGCAAAGGACAAGGGTATATGGGATTTTCTTCAATTAAGCCCCTAAAAAGAAAGATGAACTTTTGAGAAACAGTAGTTAATAATTTATTTAACGAAGTTGGATTTTTAATAAATTAACTATTTAAGCTGACATTAAGAACAAAAATGAGTATTTGAGATGTAAAGAGAAAGTCTTTGATTAAATGGAACTGCTTCAAAACCAAATTTATTATTAAAACCTTTATAAAGGTTTTAAATTTTTAAATTTATATTAAAACCTCATACAAAGAGACAAAGGGACAAACATGATGAAAAACCTCTAACTCAGTATCAAAAGCGTCACAGCAATCAGTTGGGCTACATGATCATTTTAGGTCCCTTCCACCTGAACTATTCTATTCATTCACTTTTTGTTACGTGCATCTGCACAAAGCCCTTTGTTTCACTGAAATTTCTCTCAGATTACTGACATCATTTTAACTTTCATGTAACAATACTAACTTAATATCATGAGATAGTAAAATTATTGGCAAAAAATGTTGCAGGAGTATTGTTGTATACACTGTTACATCATTTTACAAAAATTATTAATTTGTTAATTAAAAATTAACATTATCAAGCATTGATTTCTGATAAAGGGAATACTCATATTAGCACACTGTCCTGGAATATGTGTCTTAACAGCAATAAGTAGCTTTTACAGACTAAATATAAAAAATTATTTAGAATAAACACAAGCAAGCAGCTTAAACAAATCTACTATATCGTCTGTATTCATTGCCATGCACTCCAAACAATCAGCATAGCATACAAATAAAACTAGCATATCTTACCGTGCTTGATTCAGGCTGAAAAACAGCCAATGTAAAATCAAGATTGAAAAAACGTAGAAATTCTGCTACAAGACCTGCTACCAAGCGACCTAAAAAGGAAGTGAGAAGAGTAAAAATACACCAGATGCAAACAATTCTTACTTCAAAGATTTAATATTAATATGGCTTCAGTATGAACATCTACATTGATCCAACACAAATATCATGCAAACATTCAGCAAAGTGCCACCACTAAGTTAATTTGTATGCTGATTCCCTAATTTCTAACTCAGCCATAGTATCAAAATTATTTAAGTCAGCAATACTGCAGGAGCATAAATAGAGACTGCTTACAAAATTCAGGTTTAAGACTATTTTTTTAAACTATTCAGCTGTTTTAAAAACATCATTTTGGCATTTCCCATACGCGTGCATTCACTACTGTACCCCTATGGTGAGTTTTCACTGGTTACTGTTTCTATTGGTCTAGAATGCCTCTGAGTTAGCATAATCATAACTCATCATGAAATATTAATTCAAATGCATTAGCCATATCAGTTAAAAATACAACTTCAGCAATATTAAATTCAAAAATTATAGATTTAATGATATTCTGAATGAATAGTAATTATGACATTTGACAGGAACAAAAGTGTTCTTTACATCATGAAGACTGTACTGCTATAAAAAATTCAAAGATTTAATCTTTTGTATCCTGCTTTTTATTATTTTGAGAAGTATACTAAACAAAAAACTTACCATCTTTTGTACCTAAAAAACTTTTCAAGCTTTCATTTACCAGAGGTGCTTTGTTCTGTCAAGAAACAAAAACCAAACAGTAATTAACATCATCCTTCTACTAGCAAGAAATTGAAAGCCACAGCAAGTTGGTGTTTTGGTGTATGCTGTTCCACAAGGATGCCTGGCACATGTGATTCACTTCTTCAAAATCTACCTTTGAATTAATTCTACTACCTACAAGTAAAAGCTGCAGAGCCATACATTTACCTAGGCAAATTAAAATTGTCTCAGCATTTCTATTATAAAAGATACAGAGCTAGAGTCATTTCACCAAAATTCTTAATAGCATACTGATTTTTATTTACTCATGATTAAAAAGGTAAGTTAAGCAGCTAAGTTCCCAAATTGCTCCTTTAATATAGTGCCAAGTTTGTTTAAGGAAATTCAGTCCCACTTTTAAAAAAAATGGGAATTTACAAATCAGCTAGACAAAGAGAAGACCATGCTAATTAGTGGTTCACAAGTCAATGCTAATCTTCTATTCATTAAACCACCTTCAAAGATATTATGAAAATGTTTTTTCTTCCCGTTAGCTTTGCCCTCTTCAACTTTGATTTTTAAACAGAGATAAATCCATGTGCTATGTTTAGGTTTGTCAAAATTGTTCAGGGATTTTTCAAATCAAATTCTAAATGCCAGTCATAACATATCAAAATATCCTGGGCAAGAACCTAACTCAAAGAAAAGGTAAAGGTATAGGTATTTATCACTATGGTCATAAATGCTAACACAGAAGAAAGTGCTGAATGAAAAAAGAAATACACCTTGCTTAATATTTAGGAATTCAGAGTAGTGATAATTATTAATATATTTCCAATGTCTCTACATGGTAAAATTAAAATATCATGATACATTTAAGTCTTTTGAAAAAAGGGTGAGCCAAGATCAACTGTAGCAAATCTTTCCTCAGCCCTATTACTCTCCAGATAGTCTGGGAGATTGTTCTCTGGGTACTCAATAACGTGCTGAAGCTTCCCATAAGAGATGGCACTGTTCTGCTATATCACTCTTCATTATGTCTTCTTCATCAATCTTCTGTTAGATTTCTGGAATATGGAATCTCATACCACAAAATAACTACTTCCCCTCCTTATTAACATCATAAAAATGTCCATTTCAGTTGTACAATTTTCCAGAAAGAGCACAACCATCTAACCAGTAGACGAATAGGACAGTTTTGAACTCCTCTCTTTTGAAACACAAAGCCTGGACATACAGCACCCTCCCCTCTCTAGTTCTAGAAAACTGAAAGACACAGGAAACGTGGCAATGCCAGCAGCAGGAGTCATCACAAAACTAGCAACTGCATACCACAGCACTATTATTACTTAATTGCGTTAGTATCACATGCCCTTAATAATATTATATTGTCAAGGTATCAGTACATAGTCCATCTCTTAATTCAGAATTCTTCCTTAAGTATAAGTAAATTATCTTGAAGTAAACCTACAACATCCTTACAAGGAACACCAAAAGTATTAGCATACTTGGCAAGTTACTGCATTAAATTGCTTTCACAATACACTTGTGAAAAAAAACCCTGCACTATAATATTTTAAATTTCAAAAGACGTTATTCCAATTTGAGAAAATCTTGACCAGTCAGCTAGATTTTTTACTTTTTTTTTTTTTTTTTTTTTTAANTTTTAAAAAGAAGTACTTGGAAGAGATATTTAGTTATTCTGGTCAATTGGACAGAAGCAATAACACCAGCAGAGACAGTTACTTAAAGCTAAAGTTTCAAAAGTCTATGTACCAATTCCTATTTCCAAACATCAGGAAACACCCTGTTTTGTGTTAAGCGTCGTACTCTTATGCAGCAATACATAATTTTCTCATTACATTTCACAAACAGAAAGTATTAAAACTATTATATCTAATTCTACATGAAGAAATATCAGGATTTTTTAAGGTTCTCTTACCTCTACTTTCTCTTGTTCTTCTAATGCCAAAAAAACTGCTGCTCGCAACTCTGCCTGCCAAAGAAAAAAAAACAAAAAACAAACACCAAACAGCATTTCTACCAGCACTGTTTTCCCTATGTAAATAGAATGCAAAGAGCCAGCAAGTAGCTTACCAGCTATTTGTTTCTCCTCAAGCAATTTGGCATAGACTGTAATCTACATCAGTGCAACTAAGCCACTTAAGATTACAGGCAACGTGACTTGAGGCTGAGAAAGAAAAGTTTTCAGTCTGAGAAAAACAAGGTGAGGGGCAGGATTTGATACAAGAATTCCTAAAATATTTCTTCATACACAAAATGATTCCAAATTACCTACATTATTAGTTTCTTCTGGGAGTTAAAAATCCAGCTCTTTCAGGCAGCTTTGAAACACCTACTTTTCATTTACAATTTGTTCAGAAAACATGAATGAATACATTAACTTTTTAAAATATATTATCACAAGGTTAAGATATACAAAATTCATATGATTTCTTGTCAGAGCACACTCAAAGAAACAGAATTTCTCAAGGAAAAGAGAGCATGATTCCAGTTATTCAAATACTCCTGTCGTGATGTTTTGCCTAACCGATTTTGCATACCTTAATATCAAGGATCAGAATTCTAAGGACTATTTTGAATATTTAAACGTAAACCTTGCCTCCAGTTTTTTTGTTCGGTTCTTTTTTTTTAATACTACAGTTTCTCTACTTCTTTCACTGAACATATCAAATAGACAACATATATTACATTTGATCAAGCAGCCTGCCACTTTAATCAACTCTTAATCTGACATTTTGAAGTAGCCAGCAGATAACACTGAAGTAATAAACTATAAAAGAGAGTGCTACTCTGTATACTAGTTTTCTCAAAAGCAAAGAAGAAAGCAAGCTTTTAAAGAAAGATTGATCTCCATAACTAAGAATAAGAACAACATGAAGTGTCTGGATTTTCTCATGTATGTTACAAAAGATAACTAAACACGGATGCGCC
>VZSZ01007119.1:348861-360937 GCA_013398815.1 Ibidorhyncha struthersii
CTTAAACCCCCCCCCCCCCCCCCAAAAAAAAAAGAGTATCATTTAATGGGAAAAATAAATGCTTCCTTTTTAAGCATAACCCTCTTTGGACACCTTTTTAGAGGACAAAAGGTAATGAAAAAAAGTTAAAAATATTTCCTATCAAAAGCAGTGTAAAATGCTTACCACAATTGTATGCAATGGTCATACTGACACTGCAGTTACATTTTGTCAGGTGCTCGGGTACACACCATTCAATCTGCAAATCCTCTTACAATACATCAATTTAAGTATTATTCTTAGAAAAATCAGTTTACATTTAACTTTTGGACTAATAGCTAACAACTTTATTTAGTCTTATGTCACTGACAAACTTCAAATGGTTGCAAGGCTGACTCTTTTCCACTGTTGCCGCAGAAACCAAGTATACTTACATAAGAGGACAAGAAGAGCAACAAAGCATTTATGAAATGGACTGGCTGTTATAACTGTTCAAAATAAAAGACACCAGCCATTACATGTGGGTAAACCCCCTTAAGGGTCTGGATCATAAGACTGTCGAACAAAGTTGTCTGAAGGTAGTTGCCATTACATCAGCTGATCCAGAGTCTGACCTGTTTGAGATTTTAGAACAATATCACAACTATCATTCCTTTCCACATAACTGTGATTGTTTGCCTGCTCCACTCCTCTAGGTCCAACCCACTGGAATTGAAATATGGACTGAGGTACTTTTTTTTTTTCCTCTTCTCATCTATTTAGTGACACAGCGTCAGTTTCTCTCAGATGTTGCCATTCCCCATTAATAGCAGGTTCACCTTTATTTCCATTACTGCCCAATTAATATCCTTAAGGTCAAGACCTCATCACCAGAGGATAATGCTACTGGTATTTACTACATTTCCCTTTGGCTTACCTGCATCATCTAGAATACCACCCTACAACCTTTCCACAACAAACAGCCCTCCAATTGGTCCTTCAATCCTGAGAGCATCACAAGTTTGAAGTTAAGCACCCCTGTACTTTCTCCACAAGGAAGGTTTACACCATTCCAACACACTGCCCTTTGTCCTTTGAGGTGGGTACTGCTCAGACCATAGGAAGATATTCCCAAAATACCACCTCAACAAATTCAGACACAGAACCACACACCTGAATCTGTGTGAGGTTAAAGCAGTAATTTCCAAGTTCATGACGAAGAAAGTAAAAAGCAACAATAACAAAGCTGAGGCCAAAGGAAAAATCGTCCCAATACAAGGAGACGAATCATCCTACACAGTAGGATGGACAATGACCTGTAGGCTTTGCAGGACCTGAGACAACTCACAGAGAATTTGAACACCAGAGGCTGAGATCACCATCATCAGGTATGGTCCCAGCAATTTGCTCCCACTAGCAGATATGGAGGCTTATAACACGGCATAGATTAATCCATTTACACAGTGCTCTTCAAGCCCCCCCAGCTTTTTTTTTTTTTTTTTAATAAGTGTGAACAGTTTGCACTTCTCTTTGCCCTAGTATCCTTTGGCACCAGCCCAATCTGTGTTCCATACATTGTAACAATCCGTTCTTGCCATCCCCCTATTCCACACTGCCTCATTCTGCTAGCAGTTTTCAACATAATCCAAATACATTTCGAAGAATTTGATTCGCACTCTAGGAGTAAAACAGACCAAAGCTTGATATTCAACTTCCCTACCCATATCCTTCCTAAGTCTTCAATAAAACAGGGTTATGCCAATAGAGTCAGATGTTGCCAAGTAAGATGACAGCGTGCATCTATCACTAGCACCCACCAAGCCCACAGGCTTCTTTCTCATCCTGTGGAAGCTGCCCATTCCCTTCCATCCCCAAGTAGCTTTATCAGGCAAGAGATCATACCAATTAGAGGACAATTTGATTTCACTGAACTTAGCTAAAATGCGTAAGGCTAACATTGTATATAACAACTGCTGTCTGTACTCAGTGGGGAAATGTATGGGTCAGTATTTTGAAACAAAATTACATTTCCCATTTCCCTCCCAGGCATTTACAGCTCATCAGACAACACTGTCTCTTGCTGATTGCTGTTGTGCTGTAAATCAGAAGCTGGTAGTTCATGAAAGCATCTTTTCTGCATTGGGCTGTAGTATCCCTCTTCAGAACCTAGATGAGTTTATCCTGTTCTAAATACAGAGCCTTTTGCATGTATCTGAAGTACTGTACAGAAAAACAGCTGCCCGGGAAAGGGGAAAACAGTTCTTACTGTATAAAGAGCATATCCCAAACACATTTTTTAGGCAGCATCTCAAAAACGCCAATCTGAATTGGGAATATGCTCTTAATAGTAAGATAACAAGCACCTACCTTAACAAGATTATTAGTCTTATTTAGTACGCTTGTAAAAGCCATCCACAGCAGCTCACATAGCCAGACCCTGGATGAAAAGTAAAAAGGTAAGACAGAGACTGTCCAGGACTGAAGGATGGCCTGTAGCCTTTAAGCCTTTAACTACCTCCCGCTTGCAGACTCCATCACACAGGTATGTAGCATGCCCCTGGAATTGTCTTGTATTGTGGCATTTGTCTTTTATTGTGCTAGAACACATTTGTCCAGCACTTAAACAAGACAGCTTACTGTACTAGAACAAAATTTGAGACAATATTTTCCAATAGGAAAGCACTTGGGAACTTCAAACTCACTTCTACACCTCAAAGCCTGCAGGCACATCAGCGACCACGACAACTTCTTACAATAGGCACTAAGCACAAACTGCAGATAAGGCTTATTCCTTCCACACTGGTCCCCTTTGCACAGCTACCCAATTCACTTGCAAACATCCTGCTATCCCAACATCTTCCAAAGATCTCGGCAAAATTATTTTTTCTTATCAAACCTTATTCATACTTTCTAGTCCTGAGGCAATAGTTTAGATGAACAAGCAATGGCTTCACAACACTGACCTCAGTATGCTGTGGAATACTAGATCTAAAGGCGGTCACCTTAATTTTACAAAATGCTTTGCACACATAGTACAGTTGAGCATGACATTGTCTGCTAGTTGACAAAGCCTTGCTGTCTGTTTCACACACCTCTCAACATCATTTCTACAAACCCTTAGAGTCCTGCAGCTTTTGCAGAGGAAGTCCTGGCATCCCGCCCCGCCCCATCAAAGACCCATTAGCAGAAAGCAGAACAGAATTTTCAGCTTGCCAAATGCACATGCTACCACTCTTCTCAACCCACTTAAGCAGCGAAACACAGTTTTTGAAGCCGCATACAGGGAACTTTGTGCATTCCCTAAGAAACAAGGGGTTCAGCAAGTGTTGGTAAGGGAGACATTCACTTCAGAGATCTGCAACAGACCAGCTGGAGGTGCAAAACTCTCCTGCAAGCTTGCATTCACAAATTATTACTAACACGTCCCTCAGTGGATGGTGTGGTTAACTGCACATTTAGGGCAGCAAAATGATTCAAGTAACACGTAGGATTTTGCAGGATTTATTGCCTTTTAGACAATTATTCTATCACCCCATGACCCCTCCCCACCCAGGAAGGGGAATCTGGGAAAAACAACGAAACACAAGGGTTGAAATATAAATAGATTTAATAGGATAAGACTAAATAATTAACATTAATAATACTAAAGAACCAGTATTGGTGCCAGTACCAATACAAAACATACAAGGATTATAGTCAGCCAATTCTATCAGTAGGAAGTTGTGCACTCCCAGCAGTGGACAGCAAATGTCAGACACTGTGAGCGCTATGGCTTCAGGAGGAAGGGAAGGCCTCGGGGTCTGGCACTGGGGCAAGAATTCTCTGGGTCGCCACCATCAAGGGAGAGAGCGAGCACTTTGCAGCAAACTTTCTAGTTTATACTGAATGTGACAATCCTGGTATGAAATAATCCTGTTGGTCAGCTCGGGTAAAATGCTCAGGTCTCACTCCTCCTCATCCGTGCACCTGGTGAGCTCAAAAACACCGAGACCTTGAAACCCACATACCACAGCTGGCTATAAAGTAAATATTTTCACAAATTCAGACACTAGAGTCTTCTAAAAATGCAGTTTTCCCTAGCATTAGAAGGGAAATTAGTCCTGTGTCGCTCAGGAAACAACCCCATGCCTGGACAAGCATAAACAGTCTCCTGCATATGTAATACGTAGTGGCACATGGGCACCTTCCTGCACAACTTTCAGCATCTCTACTTCCCAACTCCAGAATGACTGTCATATACCTCGGTAGACACAGAGCAAGACTGGCCGAGCATTAAGCAGTCTAACCACTAGTCATCGCCCCAGGCTAACATGCCTGTACCAGTCTATATGCATCACAAATCCAAAGCTGATGCCAAACCATAAACAGCAACTTCACTACCAATGTTACTGAGTACACTCCCTGTCACTCTCCATCTGCAAAGTCTGTGAGGTTCTCATCCTTGAGCGAGACCAGTAGTTTGCATGACCATTTTTGTCCACTTCAGTGGAAAACTCTTCAACTTCGAAGCCTTAATTGGCTAAGAAAGTTAAACTTGCTGGCAGCGCATTTGAAAAGACAAAGAATGCTGGAAAAAAGAAATAGGAAGAATCCATACTACAAAGGAAGTAGTAAATACTTAAAAGCCATAAACTCTAAATACCTGCAGCTACATTTATCATGTGCTCACTCCATGTGTCACAAGCAATTCTCACTCTCGCGTTCTGAAAAGTAGGATACATCCATGATGTTTAGAGGACCATACTGACATTTAGATGTTGAATTTCAGTTAGTTAATCTGAAATCATTATAAATGGTTGTATTTTACTGAACTTATAAATATAAAAAGAAAAAGGTGTTATATAAAAAATGTAATTATTCTCCTTGATTCCAAGAAATGAGTTGACTTTCCGATATGAACTGCTTTAAAAAAAAACAAATAAAAATTACAACATCCAGAAAACAGGAGATTACACTGCAGTGTGCAGCATACTCATTATGACAGTTTATAATTCAAAGATGTAAAAGCATCGTCCAATATATAGAATGAAGACAAAAAAGGCAATAGGACAATTTTAACTGACCTGTGTATATGCCATTAACAGCCCATTTTAAAAATCAGTATTTTTATTCTGTCTAACAACACCTTATTTGCCAGTACCTCAGCTGTCTAGGTTTTGAACCAAATTAGCAAGAACAGTATCAGCTGGCCAAAAGCATTACTAGTTATATGATATTAGTGATGCCAACCTCCCTTATAGTTTTAGCAACAGCAAGTTCCAGAGAAGATGTAAAATTCAGGTGGCATAAACTTATTTTTCCAGAACAACAGATATTAAAAGATAAAAAGCAAAACAAAAAAAGATAACAAAGGAACACAGTAAGAAGCATAATGGCTTTTCTTTCTCTGATGATGACAGCTTCCCTGGGAGAAAGCAAGACAGAACATCTCTATTTGTACAGCATGCATCACACAGTATCAGTGACAACTTTCACTAAAGTATCCACAGTTACCTTCTGTATGTTAACAGAATTGATTAGGAAGCAGTCTTATCCACCAGATTAATTCCAATGATTAGCAAATTTTATATATATACACACACACACACTGCAGCTTAAAGACAGGAAATTCTCAACTGCAAGTGGCAATAATATTTACATATCTTGCAGTTTTCACAATATGACTTCACTAAATACTCCAGTGTTCAAAATCTAAGGTCAATAGAAAAATCGTGAACAGATTTTTAAATGTCATACAAGTACCATTTTTTTCAGCTTAATAATTTAGAGCAACACCAATGAGTCCAACAGATTAATCTCAAAACAAGAATAAACCAATAAACTGCAACTCATTATAAATTCATGTTGTACTAGAGAACAAAGGCATTGCTGTAACTTTCTTTCTACAAATTACTCATTGTTACAAAATGTATTAGCTGACAGCACAACACATGCTATCCACTGAAATAATTCCACTTGGAATTCTAATCCTTCCAGAGCTCTTTTTACCCGTAGTGTTCCATATCAATCCAGCTATACATTGGCCATATAATTTTCTTCAATGTATCTTCTTCGATAAATCTCAAATACATTAATATAGTTAGCTTTCTAGCCTCACCCACCTCGAAAAAAAGTCAGTACTCATTCTGAAGTATAAAATAAATAACCATTTTGACAATATGTAAATGTTCATTCAGTTCTACTTCACGATAAAAAAAATACAGACACACAATAGAAAAAGAAACTATTGATCACAACTTTTTTTTTAATGAAAAAATGATGGCAATTTATTTTTTTCCATGTATGGTGTAATCTAACTTCAATTAAAAGCTGACGATTTGAGAAGACATGTTCAACCTTAATTCTTCTAGAACAGGGCTTTTTGTCAGGTACTAGCAGAAGAAATTCTGTTAAGTCATTAATACTATCAATTAACAGATGGCCAAAGTTGTGTGCCAATTAAGGTTTACAGCTAAGAAAAAAACCACCATAAATTCCTCAGATGAGCTGCCTTAACCATAAGCATGCCGATTATTATACAAGTAACTTCTAGTACTAGAGAGACATAACCTGGTAAGTAGGATGCAGTTTGTGTTTTTGTAAGTCATTTGGTAGTTTGCCTTAAGGATACCTTACACCATATTTGCTGCTACACACTTCTAGCATTATACAATAGTGAAAATTACAATAAATATTTTTTACACAAAACTCAACAAACTGGCAACCATAGTACAAAAACTTGCATACTACACAAAGTCAGGAATTAAGAAACTACAGCTCACGTGCTCAATATGACCTAATTGGGTTGTGGGGTTTTTTTAATTATCATTTTATTATCGCCATACTTTTATTGGTTGACACTATGCAAGAGGTTAACGAATGGCCCAAAAGGCCTATTTGACACTTAACTAGTAGGTCTCCCTACTCCAAATACAGTTACATGAACTAGGATCTTCATCTATTTATGGAATTTAAACAAGGATTATCCATTTGAAATGCAAGAAAAAACACATTTTTAATAATACTGTTCTATTGAAAAGTATGACTACTAGCCCAGTATCGAGCGAACTTCAAAGTACACACACAGAGATTCTCGCGCTTCCGTTAACCACTTCAGTTGTTGAACTGTTCCTGAAATACCAGCAACTATCATCCACCCCCTGAATGCTTAAAAAAGAACACCGTAGATAAATGCCACCATCCTTAATCTGAAATCCAAACTTCATTTCTCCTCTAGCTTGGAAGGCAATCCATCAGTTGTTATACTTCCATATTTGTATGGCTCTCTACTATATACAAGTTATTGCTTGGAAGCTTCTAACTTGAAAAAGAACCCACAGAACCAATTTTCATATCCTTTCTTACACAAGCTCAGAATACACCACAGGCTCAGAAGCAGCAGACACTCCACTACAACCCTATCTTCCATACAGTTTCTTAACGTACCATTATTTGTTCCCTGTAGGCAGGCAGCATCCCCAGAGTTTCTAGGTTTGCCAAGCCTCCAAGTCACAGCTCAAGCAACGCACGCTCAGGAAGAACAATATTTAAACAGCGACCCTCAGGAATTCCTGCTCGAAATTTTCAATAGGGGCTTTTCGTATGGAAGCAGAGAGAAACTCTCCCCAACTTGTCCCACACCACCCGGCGGCTGAACGTTTCCAGCGGGTTTGGCAGCAGCAAGAGAGCTCTTGAGGCCACACGGTACCTTACGAGGGCGAAACCGCACTGCTGGGCACCCTGCGGCGGCCGAGAGCTCCCTTCCCTCTCCCTGCCTGGGCCATCTGGCAGCTCCTGCGGCCGCCAGGCAGGGCCCATGCGGCGTCCAGGCCGCGGGCCCTCGCCTCCGCGTCGAGCTCGACCAGCTCCTACCCCGCACGGCGGGCGCTGAACCCGGCTCCTCGCCGAGCCCCAGGCCGAGCGGCCCGGGAGCACCACGGGGAAAGCAGGCACCACCGCCAGGCCGTGACGCCGAGAGAGGGCCCCAGCCGGGAACACCGGCTGGAAGCGGCAGCGAGAGGGGACGAAGCCCGTGAAGCCTCAGCTCCCCCCGCGCTCCGCGGAGCCGTTAACCGCCGCCGGCGCCAGCCAGCGCTTCCCACTCCCCGCTGGGCGAGGCGTGCGCGGACGAGAGGCTCTTCTTCCCCCCACCTTAATCTTATTGAGCACCCCGCTGCTCTCCAGCGTCTGCACCAGCAGGTCCCGCAGCTCCGTGTCCTCCTCCGTCGCTGCGGCCGCCATCTTGTTTCTCCCTGACAACCGCCCAAACTGCGCTAGCGGTAGGACGAGCCCGGCAGATTCGCCTCCGCTGCCGGTGGAGGCACCAACCCGGCGGTGGACCCGAGGAGGCGAGGCGCGGCGAGCCGGCGGCGGCCACCCTCCGCACCGGTCCGAAAGGGGAGGCAGAGAGGCCGCGGCGCCTGGAAACTGCGGCGGCGAACAGGCAGGGCGGCCGCGGGCGGCGGGCGGGAAGTTTAAAGCGGAGAATGGCGTTAACGGCTGAACGTTCGCCCCCGCAAGCTGCCCCTCAGCCCCTTCTTCCCTCCCTCTCTCCCGCACCCGGCGGGTTCAGCTGCTCCGTAGTCGAGCTCTCGCCCTCAAGCGAGAGGGGAGGGCCCTCAAGCGGGGTTAAGGAGCGAACAGCCGCCTCTCCGGAGCTGAGCTCGCCCCGGCAGCCAGGAGAAGGCGGCCCTTGGCCGCTGACGGGGGCAGCTCCCTCAGGCTGGCGGCGGGACCCCGGCGGGGCCTCTGCCACGGAGCACACGGGCACCCGGCGCCTAAGAGTATTAAAAGGGCTTCGGGAGTCCTTGTTTTATAATAAGCACGTTCGTTATGTTAAAAGCGTAGGGCGGTGTCGTAGGTGCGTAAGGCTCCAACGTTATTGTGCCTTTAAAAAAGCGATACAAAGCTTTGTAGGTTGTAACGCTTTAATTTGCAGCACTACATGTTGCTTTCAAGCCTTTTTTTTCACGGTGAACTTCCTACGATTCCCCCCGGGAATCGAACTCAAATATATGACAAAGAATTTCAGAAGCTATGACTATTCAACGACAGCGAATATACCTCCCGGGTGGAGTGAGGCATTGCTGGAAGTTGATTTTCAGACGCGTGCAGTAGGTGGCACTGATTCTTCAGCGATGCCCTAAAGACTCGGCCAAGGCTGGGATGGCGGGTGCCATTCACGCCGCCCCGCATCCACCGAACCCACGGCAGGTACTGCTGGAACTCTGGGGCCCTTTCTACAGCCGCTCAGAGGGTATAGCACTGCATTTTGAAGTCCTTTAGTGTGGAACCGTTAGCAGTCTTCCACTGCAGTACAAGATTGTGTTACAGTAAACCCAGAACACTGCAATTCTTAAGCAAGACAGTAATAGTTTCCATCTAATTTTTCAAAAGCCTACAGAAACAAATCCTAAATGTAGAAACATAATGTCTGGTATTACAGTTACCATTTTCACTTGTCTACCCAATCTCCAAACTTAATGGAAAGACAAAACTCACTTTACAAAATACTTGATAGAGATTGCAAAGCAAAGGGGAAAAAAAAAAACAACCCAGTAGACTTAGAAGACACTTTATAATTTGGAAAATTCATTTCAGCATTTCAGTAACAGTGGCTTCCTGCTCTCAACTACATGTAGAATATTTCTAATCCAGTCTACAGATAACCCTTTTTGAGCTCTGCTAAATACCAGAATATTACTTAGCTAAATATTCATCACCTAGAGGGCAGCAAAGCATTCTAATAGTCCAACTTCCTATCCAGCACACAGTGTCTCAAACACTTTTTTCACTACAATGCTTCTCAGATTTAGGAGACCAACCTGTTCCCAGAAGTAATTATATAGAGTATTAAAAAGCCAATTTATCTCTAAGTTGGTGATTGAGGCTTTAGTTCAGGAAAGCACTTCCATACTTTTTAGTTTTATCCCAATTCAGAAGAGTATAATAAGATTGTTGGTATGTGCTCGTGTCCTAGGATTTGAGCGTGTGCAAATCTGTGGAGTCACATCCCCATAATGCAGGACACGGATATGGGTCAGGTTTCAAATTGGATAGCCAGCCTGTTAACTGGGACAATGGCTATAGCAGTTCTTGTATCTGAGTGAGGATGTTGCCACACTCAAGTGTGGCAAGAAAAGTCAAAGGTCCCAACAGCTTCCACGGCCTTTATGCAGATGTTTATGCGTATTAATTTCTTGTCCTTTCATTATGACCTACGTGGTAAATTCTTTCTGCCGTACTCCTAATGAACAGTGTCTTATGTTGTGCGTAATTCCACCAAATTCAGTGGAGGCTACCAGTGGTATGAAGTACAACTCAAACTGACCAAAGTGCCTAAATCTTCCTTTTAATATAACCAAGTGTCAGAACACAGAATACTAAATTCCACGCACTAATTATTAAATGAGTTTTGGCACCACTTTACATCTTATAAACCCGGATATTTACATATGCTTGTCAGCAATCCCCAATATTCTGAGTTGTATTAAGATGGCCTATCTGCCAACTATTGACGAGACAAATGTATTTTTGTTTCACAAATGATGATTTGAGAAAGAAGTCTTATTATAGTTGGTTTTATTCTTCAAACAGGTTGCAACAACAGCTGTTCACATTACTCAAGTAATAAATTTAAGAGCAGAACATTTTCAAATCTTAACATAAAAAGGTAGAAAACACTCCAAGTAGAACTTGGATTTCTTTCTCATTATAGGTGTCAGTGTCTGCATCTGACACAATGTTTGATTTAAAATTATTGATTTATTAACAGACATAATTTATTAACATGACAGATAAATATGGCTTCCTTGTCTTAATACCTTAAGAGCCTACGTTATTTTGGAGTAGCTTTGCATTTCTCTCTAAGACCACCTTAATGGGAAACCTGTCTTTGGGCTTAGTTTTCACAAAGTGTAAAGTGTTAATTTGGCAGCCTCAGAGTGTAAATCCCTATTGCACCTCAAAACAGGACTAACACTGGAGCACAAGACCTTGCAAGCTAGATGGTACCTGCAGTGCAGCCCGCTCTTTTCATCCCTTGTCTGCAGGCGAAGATAAAATCCAAGGCTGAGAGAATAATTTGTCTACTGACTCCTCCTGGGCAGTAACAAAGACTTCAGTGCCAGATGGAGTGGTGATGCCCTCAGCAGCAGGAGGAGGAGGAGCAGCGCTGAATACAAGGCTCTGGAGAACTTCACTATTTTTAGCACTTCAACAAGATTTCTGAAACTTTTGATACCTCTCAGGCACTCAGAGACAACAGCAGATGGATCACTCGTTCCATCCAGCACAACATTTTCACGTTTCCACAGAAAGGTAGGCAATGAGGCCGATTTTGCCTCATCCTCCTGCTTGCTGTGTAAATGTCTAAACAGAACTAAAAAAATCTTGACGGTGAATAATACTGTAACTTTGAACAAAGCCTTTATTACACAGACTGTAACTAATCTGTTCAAAACAAATGTTGTTTTGCTTGTAGAAGCAGACCTGCCCACATATTTCTCAAGTGCGTTAGAGGATGGTTGTGACATATTTCCCCCCCAGTTCAAAACTATACAATAGTAATTGCTAACCACGCTTTGTATTTGTGATTCATGCATCAGCAGAGAAAGAGGTGCCGGAATCTGCTTCGCAGTTTACTGTAGTGCTGAGGAAACGTGAACCAAGTCCTGCCTGGGATACTGGTGACTCATCCCATAGGGCCGCTTCTTCCTCAGAAACTTCCTGTTGTTTCCAAACACGACTGTTACCATTTCAAACTTCCCTCATTATTTTGGAGAAGTAGTGTGTCAGCATTCCTCTGTTCCCCTTGCAGGGCTTGCGTTAGTCAACATTCTCCTATTTGAGTAGATTACTTAAAAATTCAAATACGGAGTGTCCTTATTGCACTCCTGAAGACCTCTGTGCTGCACAAATTTTCAGGAGGAAATCCAAATAATTAAAACCGAAAATATGCTAAAAACGAACCAACCAAAACATCAGGATGAGCAAACCCCATACATATAAATGGTTTCCTCCGCGGCCGTAGGGTGCTGCTTTGCCCGCGTACACACGGGCCGGGGCCGGGGCCGGGGCCGGGGCCGGGGCCGGGGCCGCTCTCCGCGGCGCCCGGCTCCAGCGGTGCGCGGCCGCAGGA
>VZSZ01007119.1:360959-413657 GCA_013398815.1 Ibidorhyncha struthersii
CCCGGTCCCGTGCGGCCTTGCGGAGGGGCGGGGAGGTCGGCACTGCCCCGCTGCCGGGCCGCGGCGTTGCTCTGTCTGTCCGTCCCTCTTTCCCGCCCGCAGCTTCCTCCGAGGCGGCGGCTGTGCGAGGTCAGCCCTGCCGGGACCGCGTCCGTTCGCGGTGCTGCAGCCGGCCCGGGAGAGAGGCCCGGGCCGCGGGGGAGGGCCGGAGGAGCGGGCGGAAGGTAACGCGTGCCGGCGGGTCCCGGGCAGGGGCCGAGCAGCGGCGGGCTGAGGTGAGGCGAGCTCTCGGGTCCGAGGCGGCGGGGGCCGGGTCTGAAAGCCTCTCTGCCCCGGCGCCCCCTGTTGCTCCCGCTTCCCGCCTCTTGACCCGCCGGGGGCCGCGCCGCGGTGTCAGCGGCCGGGCGGGAGGCGGGGAGCGCCCGGCCGGCCGGGCCCGGGGACTTCTCCGCCTGCCGCCTCCGGTGGGTTACAGACCTGCACCGAGTCAGGTGGGGTTTGCGGCACTGGTAAGGGCTCGAGGGTATCAGGTTTCATTTCCTACGCCTTGAATTCCCTGTGAAGCAAATCGAAAGACAGCCGAAGAAATCGCAGCATTTCCCAGAGTTGGAAAAACTCTGTTTATACTTCTCTTTTGTACGCTTGCCATCAACTTTGGCAGGTATCCTGGTTCGGGTTGTCTGCTGTTTTGCATTCTTTACAATTTATGAAAGCACCTTCGTAATAAAATGCGATGATTATCTGGGGCTAGCGCGTTACCGTGTCAGGAAGCTAAATCTTACAACAGTGTGCTGGAAGTACAGCAGCGTGTTAGTTAGTGTGTGCTGCCTTCCTCGAGACTTGCCCGGGAAGCCGATGGAAGGGCTGAGCGCAGCTCTGAGCTCCTGCTGGCCTTGCCCTAAAGCCACTGCTGCACAAGGTCTGCTTGGGGTTGTACTTTGTGGGAGAAGTAGTGAGACAGTTCTGCTAAAAAAAGCTTGCTGTGTCAGTGGACGTTGAGTACTGCATCCGAAAATCTTTAAAGCACTTTTTCTAGTTGCTCGCGCTTGGGCTTGGGATGGATGGTTAGCTGGGAGTGGGGCTGGGGAGGTAAAAGTTGCTGGGGCTAAGGGCATTGTTATAAATGAAATTAATTTTTCTGGCCCACAGTTTTGTAACTTGGCTGTCTCACTCGTTGTGGCAGAGGTAGCGTGTGCTGCCTTGTTTGAGATGGTACCAAAACTTCAGGTGTTTGTTTTTGTGGTTTTAGGTGCCAGGCCAGCTGCTGTAATTGTTATCTCTGGTCGTTGTCGCTGACACTTACCTGCGTGCATGCTACACTGTTAGCTGTGGGAGTCCTCTCGCTAATGCCAACGTGCTCTTCTGCAGTGTGTTCTCAAAGTCTATATGCCTCAACTGAATGGTAAACCAGGAGGTTTTATATAAATGTGGGATTTACTAGTCAAGCTAGTTGTTAACAGCAGAAAAAGAAAATAAGGGAATAGAATACAAGTAACTAATCGTTAGTGTTCAAAGGAAGCATATGTTATGTTGGCAGCCCCCTCAAGATGGTATGTTAGAATTCAAACGATGGTAAATATGTTAAAGATTTCATTGCTATTACAAGTTCTGCCTAGTCCTTGATAAGCCTGGGTGAGTAATTTTGATACTATCACTGAAGAACGCTACCATAGCTGAAAGGGACCTTGTCCTGACTCAGTTACTAACACACACACGTGTTGTGCGTTCGTATCCAGGTATAGTAAACCAAGAGCTGTTCTTATTCTTTGGAATTTTATCTATAGTGAAAATGAGCAGATAGCCTAGTTTCAAATAATGATTTTACTTATCTGTACATGTTTCAACTTGAAGTTGTAAGTTTCCTACATCATGAACTCTTTTGGAACATCATGATTTTTTAAGTAACTAACTTTCCTAATATGAAATCCCGTTTCTTCTAATTAGAGTAGAATTGGTATAAAATTTGTTAATGTCTTCTTTCTTGTATTTGTGGAATTAGTAATCCAGTGTAATTTTTAGTAAACAGAAGCAATTTTTATTAAAATTGGATGTGTTTCATGTGTCTTTGTTGTTAATACAGTTGTAGTTTGGATGTGTATTTCCTCAGCTGTGCATCATTTGGGTGCTTTCCGGGTGACATTGACATGCTTTTCACCTCCAACCATCAATGTCACAGGCAAATAAAAGGTCAACTTGGGTAAATCACTCGGTCCGTCATGATAGCTGGAATATTGGCTTCCAAGCTAAAACCTTAGAGTTTGTGTATTGTTTATCAGTGGAAAAAATGTAATTTGTGGTGTAAAAGTTACAGATCGGCGGGCTTTCAGCTCTGTTTGCTGCCTCTGTCCCTGTGCTCCAGTTCCAGGGTGCAGAATGCAGAATAAACCATTGCTCTGATAGCATTTTTTGTTTCTGGTCAGTATTTGATCCAACTTTAGAGTCCAGTGAAAAAGGGAGATAACTGCCTTTATGCTTTTTTGTAACTTAGGCACCGAGGAAAAAAGATAAAATGTTTCTTTGTGCCTGCCATCTTAAGTCTTACCAGTTTGCAAAAGAAATGTCATAATGCTTACTGTCTTGTTTTTCTTCCATAATCTACTTAAGATGTTTTTTCCACACCCTTGTACAGTGCAGCCTTTTCTGGTGACGGTGTGTGACATTATTGTCTTTTAAGCGGTACTTTCTGCTCTCCAAAGAAATATGCTTTTTATAGGTAGGGCAGAATCTTACGTGAAGACTCCTCACATCTCTCAATATTTTATTTTGGACAGATAATTTATAATGAAGAAAAATAAAGTCTTGCTTGGTTGGTTATCAGTTGAAAATAACAGTAGATGAAATCATAAGGCTGAATCTCACATCGTTAATTCCTGCTGTTCAAGTGGTGAGACTTGAGAACACTTTAAATACAGAACTCTTGGAGAAATTGGATACCTGGCAGTTAATTACTTATTTGCGATTTTTTTGTATGTTATGTGAATATATCAATTTCTCTAATACAAGGTGTACGTCTTGCTTTAGCTAGCTTTTGATAAAGGTTAGTTCTACATTACTGACTGCTTTTGTGTACAAGCAGCACACTCCACAAATTACTTGATTATTTTTTTTGTGTGTGCTCATCTTGCCTGGTGAGTGAAAACCCTTCAGGCCTTTCTTAAGAAACTAGATCAGAAAATTAACAGTTGCCAACTATATTTATCTGGTAATATCTCTTATTCGGCCCAGCTGTTTACCTTGATAATATATCTATTACGAATTAGAGAGACGTTCACATATGAAATAGATGAATATCTTAAGGGTTGCAGTTTCTTCACAACTTAGCAAAACCTTGTGATAAATCTAGCGGGTTAACTGTTAACAGTTGTTGCCCAAACCCCTTACCAGTTTTGAAATCTCGATATGTTTTGCAAGCCAGGAGGCTGCCTCCTGTGTACGTCAGCTCTGCCACGGCGTTTGCAGAACTGTGGGGTAGGGATTCTGGGGGGCTGCAGGCTGGTCCAGAGCCACGCCGTAATGGTGGGGCAATGAACTCTTGTTTATCATGAGCCCTGGATCAGGGTTACACTGAATTCCCTAAAGTTAACCTTAATGGCTGAAACAGCAATGTCTTTACTGGTGTCAAAATAGATTTTATTTGACTGTTATAAGAAAAGATCAATTTTAAAACCTTCACAGAAAAAAGTATATGACTTGTGTAGTGAGCAGTCTTAGAAGAGGCACATAGGTTACAGGCAGTGTCTTGTAGTGTTTTTTTTAGGGTTCTCAAAACGAGAAGTTTGGAAAGTAGGTTTGGTGAGGTGTTAATAATTGCATGTAAATACACATGCATGTACATCTATTTATGGCATCTAGGAGGTAGCATTTGAAATGCTGTGAAACGGCTGGCGGATACAGGAGGCAGCTGGGGTTTTTTGACCTATGCAGAGTGAAAGTCCTCTTGTTGGTGAAAGTTAAATTGATTTGTTTTTTTTTCCTCCCCTGATTTCTAGTGTTCACAAGGTAGTAGGCAGATTGTGCATAGTTTTGTAGAGGCTGTCTCAGGTTTATAACCAGAACAGAAACTAATCTGGCTTTAGCAGCATTTTTTTTTTAACGTCAGCTGGCATTTAGAGAGAATTTCATCTGTGCACATTGTGCTTAACTTCCAGTGAGTTTGTAATGTCAGGTTTGTTCCGTCCAACATGAATATTCAATGTTAAGTTTAAGGTTGCTTTAATGAATCACTTTGGCTGACCAGAAGTAGAGTCTTGCATTGCACGGAAGATTTATGTATCTCTGTCTATTGAAGAGTGGCTCTATTAGGACTGTGGAAGTGAAGAGAAAAAAGGAAACCGTGATCTCATCCTCGATGCCATTAGTTTATGAAAATTAGCATACAAGCTGGGGAATCAGGCACAGCCTTGAAAGAGATTCTCATTTGACCTGTAGCTGTAAATCTAGTCTAGAGTTGATTTTACCTGGTGTTTCTGAGATTGACGTGTTTTTCTGCATTTTAACACTTGCAATTTAGTGCATTGGATAAGTAACAGATTTCTTCTTTTAACACCTTTTTACAGCTCTTTGATGAACAAAATGAAGCTTGCAAAGCTGCACTATTGGATTCTGGGTTGGTTGTCTATGGCATTATGTTGTTGGTGTACTTCAGATAAATTTACTCAAAGGTAAGTTATGCTTTAAAAAGAAATCTCTGACGGTGCAGAGCAGAATAGTTTAACTTCTAATGAGTGTAAATTCTCTTATTTTATTATGTGCTGGTTTTGATGTGTTATTCTTCCCTTAGGTGACTGGTAAAATGAGGCATCTACATTAACTGGAGGAGTGGGGGTCATGCCTAAGAAAGGCGTTTACCTTTATTAATGTGTCAGCATGAAAAAAGAGAGAAACTTAAGTTTCATTCATTGCATTTAAAAACTTTGCAGTCTTGCTTTAAATGAATCCTTCAGACTTGTGATGTAGTAATGGTAAATATCAGCAATAATTTTGGAACCTATAACAAAAAGCTGGAATCATTCCTATGGCATGAATTGAACCAACTGTTGTATAGTATACTTTTTTTTATATTTTTTTTCCTTACTACTTTCTCAGTTCCAATAACTTTAAATTCCTTTTCATACAGCATCCCAACTGGGGCTGTATCAGTGCTGCACAGCCTTTTGGTGGTTGTTGCACTTGGCAGAATCTGAGCTTGAATACCAATGGGCCATGGGGGGAACCCACACCCTAAATCGCACCCTTCTGTGGTAAAAGCTCAAATTCCTATTGTGTTGTATTAGGAAATAAACTTTTCTCCTTCCTTTTGATATTTTGGCAAGAGAATGGTTAAGTGTGCTCAGTTCAGTGCTGAACTTCATGTAATGGTTACATTGCAGCTAGTCTGTAGCTTAGAGCCCAGGCTGAGGTTTCTCCAATCCCCAGGACCTGGGCTATGGCTTGGCCATCTTGGCGGCAGAGGCAGCTCTAGAGGCACAGTGCTGAACTGCACAGAGCAGGGTAAGTCAGGTCAGAAAAAGGGGAGATATCCCTGAAGCTGGACAGGTATTGAAAATGGCTTTCCTTGGATTCCAGTTCCAAGCTTAAGTTTCTAAAATTTGCTCATTTTAATAACCAAAATTTTCTGACCTATCCTTAGCCAAAAAGTGTATTCTAGGAGAACTTGTTTTGGCATGATTTTCATTGCAGAAGTTTAGATGCTATTTCAGGTATAGATGAAAGACAGTATTTTTCTAAGCAAGGATTTATTTTTTTTAAAGCAAGGAAACTAACTACTCTGCAATATTGAGGAATTCTTCTGTTCAGGTTTCCTGTGCCTGATTTGTTCCAGAGCTATTCTGCAAAATTATTTAAAAACCACAGATACGTGTGAATGCTCAAGAGAAAATGTGGCTGTTGCAAACTAGCAAAACTAGAGGAAAAATTGAGAAGTCGTGTAACATGGGAGCATCCCTACTTCCTCAGACTGAGAAAAATTAGCTTTCTCATTTTTTTTTTTTTTATATAACCTCTGGCAAGCACTAATGAAGGACATGTGGCTATTAGCTTCCAGAGAATAACAATTTATTTTGACAGTACTCATGTAGTGCTGTCAGTCTGAACAATTTACAGTTCTGTTTTTGTTGTTTTTTTCCCACTTGCTGTTCTATTTAACCACTTGGTGTGGTTTCTTAATGGCTAAATATATCTGCTGTAGTGTCTGAAGCAACTTTTTTTTTATCTACTTCTTGTTTATCCAGAATACTTCTGCTCCAAACTGTTGGAAAAATGCCTCTGTAGAAGTGGCAGAGACATGATATATAGGCTTCCAACACTTCTTGAACAAAATTTTTAAGTTTGTTTGGTTTTGTCCTCTGCACAGGAATAAGACAGTAGTGATGCCTCTGAGTTATAGATCTCTTCATTCTAAGAGGCTTTGAAAAACAAGTACTTTTGTAAAATATGGGCTATTCCTTCTTCAGTTCTTCTTTAGGTAACCTTAAGATAGTGTCACAGTTTGTTTAATTTTTAAAAATTTAATAGATCATCAATTTATATTAAGCATTTAAAAAATTTAGTGTTTAAATTAGATGTCTGTAGAATGATAAAATTGGCGTTTTTGAAATTTATGTTTTTTACTTTACATTTTATTCTGTTTTTTTATTTTAATCTAAAAGGTTGGAGACACTTGCAAGATCAAATTGCATCTCCTGCAGTGTCAACTACATTGCTTGTGGTAGTTTGTAGTCTTTCTTTTTTAGAAGAGTAGTTATAGTTCCAAGAATGTTGTATGCTTTCTTTTCAGCTAATATACCCATCAAGAAGTAGAAGATTCTTAACATCCTAAACAAATATATCTTTAAATATATATATATATATTAATTCTTGTTGTAAAAGCTTGCCAGTAAGCGCTCTCATAAATATAAAACAGAACAACATGTTTCTTCCATATTTAAGAAATGGAAAGCATATGGAGATAGGATGCCAGGAGTGAAATTTGTTTAACGATGGAGGGGTATTAGGTTTCTAAATATGTTGTTTCTATGTGATTTGTTAGTTTGGTCTTGCTGTGTTTGGAGTTCTCAAATATTGTGATAGAAGCTGTAAACCACAACCAGCTCTAAAATCAGTGTGTTGCACTAGTAGGCATTGTGCTGCTGGCTGAAGGTGTTGCTCTTTTTAAAATGTTTGAGGAAAAATAGATTTGTCTGTCTTTCTGCAGTGACAACCACCCTCATACCTGGAAAAAACTGTATCTTGCTCATCATTGGCCAGTGACTGTATGTAAGGTGAGATTTTTGTGTTTTGTTCTTTTATCCTGACAAGGGATAGCCTTGGACAATAAATGTTTGAAAACAGTACGAAAGATGCCCATCAAGCATTTAATATTGTTTATGCCTTTGTATCTTTATAAAGGCTTTCACTGATCTTGGTGCAACTTTTGCTACTTCCCCTGCCAGAGTAGCAATAAACAAGACAGGATTGTGGTGTGTTAAAGATACAGTAGTAGTCAATGTAGGACATGCTGTACACTTAGCCTTAATTGCTTGTTACATATTTTGTGATGTCTTGTTAGTTGTAAACTTAATCCTAGACTTTCACCAGACTCTATAAGGAGACTTGCTTGCCTTGTCTGACTGAAGGCAGCAGATGAGTACTTGAACTGCCTGCTGCACAACAAGTTTTAGCTTTGTAATGTTGGCTCTGGCGTTTTAATAAGTCATCAAATATGGATTCAGGTAGGAAAAAGAAAGTTATAAAGCTGTTACAGAATCGCCTATGTTGGAAGGGACCTTTAAGATCATCCAGTCCAACCATCAACCTAACACTGCCAAAATGACCACTAAACCATGTCCCGAAGCACCACATCTTCCTGTCTTTTAACTACCTCCAGGGATGCTGACTCAACCACTTCCCTGGGCAGCCTGTTCCAATACTTGACAACCCTTTCTGTGAATAAATTTTTCCTAATATCCAAACTAAACCTCCCCTGGCGCAACTTGAGGCTGTTTCCTCTTGTCCTATCGCTTCTTACTTGGGAGAAGAGACCGACCCCCACCTCTCTACACCCTCCTTTCCGGTAGTTGTAGAGAGTGATAAGGTCTCCCCTCAGCCTTCTCTTCTCCAGGCTAAACAATCCCGGTTCTCTCAGCCGCCTCTCATAAGACTTGTGCTCCAGACCCCTCACCAGCTTTGTTGCCCTTCTCTGGACATGCTCCAGCACCTCAATGTCTTTCTTGCAGTAAGGAGCCCAAACCAGAACACAGTATTCGAGATGTGGCCTCACCAGTGCTGAGTACAAGGTGATCACTTCCCTAGTCCTGCACCCCACTCTATTCCTGATACAAGCCAGGATGCAGTTGGCCTCATTTGCCACAGGGGCACATTGCTGGCTCATATTCAGCCGGCTGTTGACCAACGCACTGGACAGCTTTCCAGCCACTCTGCCCCAAGCCTGTAGCGCTGCATGGGGTTGTTGTGACCCAAGTGCAGGACCCGGCACTTGGCCTTGTTGAACCTCATACCATTGGCCTCGGCCCATTGATCCAGCCTGTCCAGATCCCTCTGCAGACCCTTCCTACCCTCAAGGAGATCAACACTCCTGCCCAGCTTGGTCATATGTGAACTTACTGAGGGTGTGCTCGATCTCCTTGTCCAGGTCGATGATAAAGATATTAAACAGAACCAGCCCCAGTACTGAGCCCTGGGGAACACCACTTGTGGCCGTCCATATGTCAGCTGTCTCTGAGTATTTCTGTATTTGAGGGGTGGGAACCAAAAATGAACTCAACCTTCCAACATGTGTCTGTCAAAAGCACAGCTAAGAAGTGCACTAATTATGTCCCTTTTGCTATTAAATACTAACTACCATCTGATATGTAGAATGTTTTTCCTGTGCTGGAAATACTTGAAGGCTTCTTCCCATACAGCTAAGTTAAAAATGTGCTATACTTCAAAATGAAAGATGTGATCAGATTTACTGACACAAGGATGACGAACCCTGTGGATAATAGAGAAACTTCAGTTTGGGGCAAATGTCTCAAGCCAAAAAGATCCCTATTCTGTGAGGTTTAGGTTTATTTGTTACAGTATTAGAGTCTCTTTTTTGTGCTGTAGGTACTTTTTTATTTCTCATTCCTATTTCTCAAAATACATATAAAAGCAGTAGCAGCAAAAGTCACATACTGCCTAAATTTATGAGGAAAAGTAGATGTACTTTGTAGTAGTTAAACATGGAGGGGAAGTATCAATAACATAACTCGGATGTGCATCACTGAAACCAAGGAGTGTTGGCTGTTCTTTCTTGTTTGTTTGCCTGTTTTTGAGGGGGAGTAAGGGCAGATTTGATGCAATTTGTGTCTGATTTTCTGTTGAGTAAACATCACTGTTACTGTCTTCAAACAGAGATGTTGGTGTTGAGGAGTTCGTAGTGCCTGGCACAAATAGGTGTTCAGAGTCAGTAGCAGTGCAAACCTTTGCTTACATGAATGAGATGCAAACAACTAAAAAAAGAATAATAATAAAAAAACCCAAACAAATAAAAAAAAACCCCAAACCACAAACCAGCCAAACAAAAAAAACCCTACCAACCAGTTTTCCCACTGTATATTCATGCTGGCTACTACTCTTAATTCCAGGGTAGTGCTATTGGTGAATTGACAAATAACCTTTATACATTTGCAGTGAAATTGTAATGAATAATTGAAGATATTAAACATCAGAAAATGTAGGCTTTCTTACACTTTGTTGATTGCTTATGATCTTCTGTAGTAAGAGGTGGACAGAAGCATTCCAAAAGAGTGAAGAAAAAGTGAAACTAAAATCATATTTAGTGACCTTTTGCCCAATTTCACATCACTGAGTCATATGAAGAAACAGAATCTCAACTGTACTCCCCTAACAGCTTTCTTGTTGCTAACATTAACGTAAGAGGAGTTCCCAAATTCAGCTGTGTTTTTTTTTTTTTTAAAGTATGTAGGTTATTCTGCATGTTCAGTGTATTTATATGTGATTGCTGTGTTATTTCAGGGAGGAAAAATTTTTAGTATCATTCTTCAATTTAAAACTGTTGACATGATGTTGAAAGGAAAAATATCTGAGTGAAGGAAACTGTGAAACTCATTATATCATTTATGTAAAAAACCTTTGAGACACTACTTTGTGCAAATACTTATTAGTTTATGCTTCCTATATAAAGGAACCTGGTTATAGACTACTCTGCTACATATTGTGTTCTTGATATGTGTGTGGATGACCAACATCTGGATTCCTGCAAGTTTTGCACATCTGTGTTCAAAAAGTTTTTTAGGTTTTGAAAGGCCTTTTTAAAAATTTAGTGGGCACAGTTTAGCATGCCAGAAATTTGACAATATACATCTCCCAGCTTTTCCTGTGCTTTAAACTGTATGTGTTTAGCTGGTGCTTTTTATTACTAAGCATTGTCAGCACAATTAAACTGGAAAGTAAGTATTTTGTTATCATATCTTCTAAACTAACCTATTAAAATAAAATAGTGAGTATCATGGAAGCAATAATAACCCAAGGACTTAACTCCTGACTGCTGCAGTGAGAGGGTGAAGGAGGAAGAGAGGTTTTCTTCCTCATCATGTGATTAGAAATTCCAGTACCATGACCTAAAGTGACTGTCTTCTACAAAGATATCCAAGCTAAATTCACAGACCTCAAGTGATTATGAATTTAGTGTTCTCTTGTGCCTGTACTGGAATTTATTGAACTTCGTGTGGGTAATCTATGTCACGCTTAAACTTTCTGGTTGCATATTAATGTGAATCCTGTTAGGTGGAAATAGGAGCAACTCAAGGGCAAGAAGAGGGACTTTCCCTCTCCCTTTTTATGGAGTTGTGAAGGTCTTGAATTCAAGAACTTAAAAAGAGAAATATTATTGCAGCTTTTGCATCTTGGAGACTGCAAAAAGAAAAAATCTTCTGTGGGTGTTTCCTTGTGAAATGGGGAAAATCCAGTGCCAGTTTGTAGGCTATTCAGTTCTTCCTCTATTGCGAATGGGAAGGATGATAAAGAAATGGGTACTAAACCTTGCTGTGATCTGCCTTTTGCTGCACATACGTGCTGATCAAATGAAAGAAAGAAAGAAAGAACAACAGAATAGGCTGATGAACAGAACAGCATGAATTCAAGTTTGAATGTAGTGTTAAGCAGCAGATAAAATCTTTGATATATATATTTATGAGATAAAAGGTTTTTCTAATTTCAGCTTTGGCAATAATGTTATCACAAAGGCTTAAAGGTGGAATAGGAACATTATTTTTACTTTTTTTTAAAAAATAGAAGTAGTCACATTATATAGAATGAAAGTGACTAAGGTGAGGGCAGTACAGTATTGTGATCTAACATTAGATCAAAAAGTTCCTTAGATAAAGTGATACCTTTATTTCTTTGTTTGTATATTAAGTCAGGTGTGTCAAAGTGAATCCAGCTCTTGACATACACTATTCTGGAACAAAAGAAAGTTTTTTCCTAAATACCAATGTAAATCATAAGATAACTCTTAATCTGTGCCTCCAACTTCTCTGTGAATAAGGTCTGGTTTAGGTGTTTTTGTGGGTCTTTATTTTCTGTAAGGATAAACACATGAAAGTTTTTAGCTTATCAGCTCATGCTAGAGAGGTGTTCAACAAGAAGTAAATTTGTTTAATTTCCGTCCTCCCAATTTTTTTCAGCAACCTTGTAAATTTTTTTTCATTCAGTGATTGGTTTTACCCCAGGGGGTAGGGTGAAGGAGGAAGGGGCATAATTGCATACTATTTGGGGAGAGAAACTGAAAATGTGAACTTGCTCTGCAGTTTCAACAACAAGGATTTTTCATAGCAGTTGTGACATTTCATTACAAAATAACACTTAAAATTGATCTTATTTAAACAGATGGCCTACTTAAACAGGGTGGTTGAAAGGGAGAGCAGGATTAAATATTTCACTTCCCAGAAGCTGAATTCTTATGTAAACTTGGTGTATCTGTATGTGATCCAGTAGCACTACCCTCTCCTGTGTAGAGGCTGCTGTACCAAGAGATTTATAACTCGGGCAGCTCTACAGGTAAGACTTCTGTGACAGTTTGATGGTGTTTTGTTTTTCAGCATGTGAGAGGTGAAAGGAGCTCCCATGCTTCCAGCAGCTGCTGTTTTTCCGATGTCTTGCTGTTACAAATAGGCTAATTTTTCTGCTGCAGCACTCCCTCTCAGCATGGGGGGCACTCTGGCACTTTTCTCAGTGTTCTAGGTCATGTATGGTTAATTTGCATTGGTTTGGTTATCAGATTAATTCAAAACAGGAGAAAGCAATGTTCCTTTTTCAGATTAATATAGAAGGCTTTCTGGGGTCTACTGCCTACTTGAAAATCCACTTTTGTAACTCTGTCTCAAGTCAAGGGTTGGCTGAGGTTGAATTAACCCTTCAGCAATCAGTGTAAGGTAATCAGGAAAGGGTACAAGAAGTGTTTTTGCAGAAGTAGCGAAGGTACTCAGCTTCTCAGGCTAGCTTTTGCTCTCTTTATGATATAGATTGAAAATGAACATTAGAAAAAATACTATGGCTAGAATTAAAAAGGAAGGTGAATGAAGCTGACCAAAGCATGCAAAGTGTGAACTAATGCATTTTAGGTTGCATTGACCTCACGATTCTGCCAGCGCACAGTGTAACACTGAGAGCCTGATCAAATGCCTAGAAGAAACTGTTAATAAGGTTAGTGCTGTGATATGGGAGAACTGATTCCAAATTTAAAATACTCGAGGCTTTCCTTTAGCATGTGTGAGAATGGCAGTTAAAGATTGGATAAGGAGCAAAATTGCACTGTTCTTGTTACCACCCTTGACTGAGAAAGCTGGTTAGCTGTCAGGTTGTTTTTCAGGGGATGATGCATTAGCTGCTGGCTCTTAATGTGCTGTATTTTGGGCTGGATAGCTGAACTCTTTCAGCTCCACATAGCTTGTGTCATGACAGGAGCAGTATTATTCAGTCATTTGCAGTGTGTGTTTGTTGACAATATTCCTTTCATGAAAAAAAGCTATTGCTGGGTTTAATTGCTTCTATTACCAGTGGTAAGAGAGGAGAGGAGAGGAAGGAAATGGGCACAGAACAAGTCAGTCTTGCAGAGTTTGTAGTTTTGCTGCCACTGGCCTGTGGCATGTGGAAGGCAATTAGTGAGATTACAGGCTTCTCTGCTCTTGCTCTGGCGTAACATAAAAGGCATTGTGGCATAATTAAGACAGGATGCAGAGCCAAAAAAGGAAAGCTGTTATTATGGGGAAAGAAAGTCTGAGGAGCTGGTTATTTAATGGTGAAAAGTGTTTACTAAAAAGACCCATAATAACTAAGCAGAATAATCAGGGAAAATACAGTAATGGTATTCTGTGATGTGTGAACATGGATTTTTTTTGTGTTGTTCAGGAATATGTACTCTGCTCTGAACAATAATTAATGTGTAAGCTATTTCTCCTGCATTATCAAAAGTTTTGACTCGTTTTTTTTTTCTTTTTGTACAAATGTATATAGTCTTTTTTCTCCATTCCCTTATCCCTCAAGTCAAAATATTAAAAAATATATTCTAACCACTTTACTTGGCATAAGCAACCTATTTCATCTCTCCTTTGTATTTTTCCTTTTTAATACAACAGAACTAATCCCGGGTGCTTAAAGGTGGTTGTGTGCTTGTCTAATATTATAGCTTATGTTGATGGTTTTTATTTTAATGGCTCTGCACTGCTTGACAAGATCTGATGATGCGAAAAATACAGAGCTGCTATCTGGAATACGATAAATGCAGATTTAGCATGGATCAGGCTACTTTCTATTACCTCAGAACCTGTCCTTTGTCTTCTTTTTATACTGCCTGTTCAGGATGCTCCCTGATATTCACTTGATCAGCTTCAAAATTTTAATGCCAGTTGGTCTCTAAGTGGCACGTGATCCGTGACAGCTTCAAGTAACCGGATTTCACCAGTTCCTGATTTGGGCAAGCAAAAGTTCTCATGTCTCACTAGAGCCTTGGAACACCAGTGAATGAACTTTTACTTTTTCCTCTAAACCATTATCCCTGGACACATATAACAAATATTCTGTATTTTTGTTTTCCATAGATGAGTGCTAATGATTGTCAGGACCCTCCAGAGTACTGGACAATCCATGGACTGTGGTATGATCATAGAGTGTTTTTATTTCAGCCTGGAAAGGAAAAAAACAGTTTTTGTACCACAATGTTTAGTGCTTTTTTGAGGGTCGAATCTGTCTGGTTTTATGATTTCTTGAAACAAAAGCCTTCGTTTGGTTAGAAATTAAAAACCCTGTGGCTTGATATAAAACTGAAATACACTTCTGTGTCTCATGACTTGCTGAGCTCCTGAAATCCTCTTGCCATGTGAGCATTATATTTATACATCTCCTTATAAGATCAGTAATGTTCTCAAACGGAAGTATAGTTTCTCCTTTTTTTTTTTTTTTTCACTCCCTGAGTACACAGACTTTGTTAATGTCTCATGACTGCTTGTGGCTTTAAGTATCTTAACTCAGCACAAATATTGCAAAAGTACAGGAAAAACTAATTTGCTTCAAAGGAATCAGCTCACTGGAATTGCTACCAATAGCAGCAATTCAAAGGTTTTCCTGACAAATACAGGAAAAATTCAGTACAGGAGTTAAATCTGTGTGTCCTGGAAAGGTGAACAGCATTATATCTAGATTTCCAGTGAGTGTCTTGGTGATACTTGAAGAATCATCACTTGATGCAGTGGTTGAGGAAGTCAATGTCATTAGTGACATCATGTGCAAGACGCTTCCATATGGCTTACTCCCCCTTGTATGTATTTTACACAGAGTGAGAGGGACTGGAGGACCTAATGAAGAGTCTCTGCATAGGAAATGTTTTGGCCATAATTAGTGTCTTGAATTTTTACTTCTAAACCATTGTAGATGCTGATGGGTTACTTGCATTTTGAAATAAAATCTCTAGCTATAATACTGCATATTTAAAATTCAGGCTAATTATATAGAACAGAATGCTGTTAGTTACCATTAGTGACTTAGGAGACATGTTTTTCTCACTTTTGTTTTGCTTCCTTAGGCCTGACAAAACTGAAGAGTGTAATAGGACATGGCATTTCAATGTCACCGAGATTAAGGTATTTATTTAAAGCAAAACCAGTTGTACCAAGCAGAGCTGACTGCAATTACTTTTGCACATCTTTTATGCAAAATCTGTAGCTTATACCATATCACTCTTAACGTTTGCAGAGACGTATGTTCTTTTAAGGACTCCACAAACTCATTAGGTGCTTCTGGGACTACTTGAAGTTGCAGTGCTTGTGATCATTAGCAGCTGTTCCTACTTGATTTTGTACACATGTGGTTAGACTTGTTCAGCCACATCCTCCTTTAGAAAAAAAAAAAAAATCTAGCGAACATAGGCAGTGGATCTGCAGTGGCAAAAAGTATCTGTGAAAGAGAGGTTACAGTCAGTCCATGTTCTCTCTTCCATTTTCTGCTGCAAAGCCAGAACACAGAAATTAAGAGTTCAGAGTACATTTTTCTGTGTGTTTTCTCCCAGGGCTTTAGTCCTTTTTTTTATTCTTTTTTTTTTTTTTTTAATTAAAAAAAATCCATATTTCATTCAGATGTGTTGTAAATGGGGATAGGAGGCTTGAGCTGACAAATGTGAAAAGCTGCATGACCGAACACCTTCGGCAGGGACAGTTGAAGGAAAATCTTACTTTGAGGCAATGTGTCGATATTAGTACATTCAGATATTTAGATAGTTGCACCTACCTGTTACCTCCAACAACAGCATTTTCAGAATATTGGAGAAAAATTTCTTTTTCTGCGAGTAAATGTTTCAGTTTGGGATGTTGAAAGATGAAGCTTCAGTTTTAGACAATGTATCAATGTATGTAGATTGTGTAAGACATAGCTTTTCAACACTGCAGATGCATTTATTAATTATGATGTTTTTAGGATCTTATGTCAGACATGAGACACTATTGGCCTGATGTGCTTCATTCGTCTCTGAATCGCACCCAGTTCTGGTGAGTATAGAAAAATCCTGAAAAGTATTTTGGATATTATTTTGTAAAAAAATCTGAGTTAGTAATTCGTGAGGTGAGATGTTGTGCATGAGAAGCAGTGTCCAGAAGGCCATTGAAAGCAGTGTGTCTTGTCAGTCTCATTTACAAAATAAATGTTTTGGTTTTAAGAGTACCTGCAAAATGCAGCTTTTGAAGAGAGGGCTATGGCAGAGGTTTTGGAGAAATGAAACTTAGTGAGAGGGAGAGAATGTGTTTCCTCCCCTTGCACCCAAGGGTGGAGAAGCAGCTGCTGTTGACACATTAAATCTGAAAAGCAATAGTACTCCTGGGATGTCACAGCTAGCTGCAAGAGCAGCTTCCAGGCCTCTTTTCCTAGCTAGCTTCACTGCGTTGCTGGCTCTGAGAGACCTTTCCTTTTGGGCTTTCTCAGTTAGGAGGAAATGGAAAAATGGGATGCATTGGATTATCCTAGCCACTTCTCTACAGAATTCTCTCTTTGTACTTACTTTTCTACCAGCCTAAAATCAGATCTGGGAATTTATTTAAAGATCAACCTGCTTGGCTCATGGGAAGGGAGAAAGGTCTCTCTTGACAACAGTACTGTTTTCCTTCTTCTCCATGTTTCTCTTTGCTTCTGGGTAATCAAACACTTAGACCAAAGAGCAGTATGGGTGGCATTTGAGTTTGCACAGGCTTCACGTCCAGTGCATTATTTTAAACTAACAGCGGTGGCCATTCAAGTTAATTTGCTGAGCCACGAGCTGCATCAGCCGAGATACAGATATGCAATTTGTTCTTCCAGATCTACAGTGAAAACAGTAATACCAGGTGAGAAGCAGAGCACATAGCTAGCGGCAGTAGCATTTAAAGCCATCTCAACTATAAGTGCCCATAAGTTTTGTTTTTTTTTTTCCTTTAGATTGGATGACTATTTCCTCCCTGTGTCACTGGGGAAACTTTTAGCCTTGTCCTTGTTCTACAGAAGATACTTGTCCTCAGAGTCTTAAACTGGTTCCACAAGTGTCTTATGGCAACCTAAACTGTCAAAAGTGGTGCTGACACTTTTTCTGCCTGCCACTCCTCTGTTCTTGCACTGTGCTGGGAAGAGCATGACTGCTTCTTTCTGTGGTAGCACAAGTTTATGCCACCTTACGCTGTTCCTGGAATTAGAATAAGAAAAATGTGTCTTAAATCTAGCACCACCCGTGCTGTGACCACCTACCTGTTCATAAAAACAGGTGTGTACCAGTCCTTATTTTACTACCAGATATTTTGTAGGCAGCAGGTGTGAACAGATGGAATCAAAACCTTTTCTCTTTCAGTTCAAGGCTAGCAAATAGCACTTATTCTAATGTCTGGAAATATAATCAGAAATATCATTAAAAAAATACAAAGATCAGATTATAACACTGTAACTAATATTTTGCTTGACAGAGAAATTCACTCTCTGGTGACAAGTACACCGTAATTGGCAGCTCTAATTGCATATTTTGTACATGCAAGCTTTTAAGCCAACTGAAAGCCAGTGAGATCCTGTTGTGCATCTCTCTTCAGTTAAAATACTGTATTTACTTCAAAATTAAAAAAAAAATCTATTGTGTAAGAATCTCAATACAGCAGAAATAAGAATCTGAAAGTAAAACTGACTATTCACAGTTTTCATTGTTGTAGACTAAAAGCATTTTAATTGGGTAAAGAGCATAAGCAGTGACAGGCAAAATAGATATTCAATATCTTAGCATATCACATCACGTTTTTTCCAAGACTGCTATAATTGTGTACTATATTGCTTCCTGGCTTTACCTCTAACTGTTGCTCTGGCTTAAAAGGGGAGGTAAGGAGTCTTCCTGGCATGCTTAGGATGGCTGTAGGTGCTTCTGTAAAGGTAATTACACATCTCTGTTCACCTTTTTAACTTATGAACTGTGACAATTGCCACCCAAGAGTTTGAATTGGACAGGATAGAATGCCTTAACACAGAACAAAGAGTTATATGTGCTTTGTATCTCAAAATTTATTAACTGAAACCATCCCTTTGATAGTAGTTAATAATTTTTTTTTGAGCAAATAAAAATTTTGAGACCAAGAGATTTCCCTCCAGGATCCATTTATACATGTGATACAGGATGAGGAATCAGTGTTCAGCCTGTGGGCAGCTGGGTGTCCCTACTCTACATTTTGTGGGCAGTACTTGCAGCTGTGCTTTACAGACCTTCTTTGTTCCTACCCTAATAATGAACCAGTCTTTGAGCTGGGTGGTCTCTATAATCTTTGGACCCACCTGATGTGCTCCTGACTTTGTCACATCTGTGTGACTGTGCTTGGGGGAAATCTGTCCTTGTGCATAACAGGAAGCAAAATCTCTTTGAAGTTCAGCTTCCTTCCTATGCTGATGAGTTGTACCAATTTAATTCCTTTGCATTTCTGTAGCCCCCTGAGACTTTGTTTGCAGGACTTAGCTTTGAGGTATGCAAGTGTAGCATTTATTCTTAGCAGCACCATAGAGAAAATGGTGGAGAAGGGCAAGTTATATCGTGGAACCCAATCTAGTTCTGTAAGCCCCACTCCTGTGTGCCTGCCAAAGTACTTGTGTCCTACAAGGACGAAAAAGTGTTCAGCAAAGTTCTTGACAGCTAGCTGCTGCCTAGCTCATGGGTATGAGAGGTTCAGAAGGATGGGTGGCCTTCATGAATACAGGCAGCTATGCTTTGTATCCACATGACACCCAGCTGTGAGCTGAGGCCCAAGTAGAATTACCTTGTCTTATTGTGTTCTACGTGAAGGATAACATGTCTCAGTGAATAACATTGAGACATTAATTCTTTTGATTTCTGAACAAATTATTTTATGTTATTCCCTGGTCCCTACTGCTCCTTCATTTCCTAGCTGCTTCAGTTTTCATTTAAAGGTGAAGGTGAAGCTTCATATGACTGTGCTGAATGATCAGAATTAGCTGTAACTGCGTAACTGTTTTTTTTTCACATGGCTGTGCTGCAAAATAAAGTAACACTGTCGAGAGTGTCATCTTAAAGTTTCAGTAACTGTTTTGTAGTGACTGTAAAGTAGCTCTCCATTCTGGAAGCACACAGGACTGATTAAAATACTTGAGCCCAATGTATTCTTGGCTTGCTGATGCTGCATGGGCACGGTCTGTGGATAGCTCTGTGTATTTTCACTTGGGATCCCCACAGCTCCATAGCCTGGGCCCTGTGATCAGTGCAAACTGGACCAAACCATTCCAATATCACTTCCATGTTAGCAGTAATATGCTTCTTGAGCACCATTGGATCTTTGGTCCTCTATTTCTGCCTTCTTTCTGGAAACAGCAGGACACTTAATTACAGGTACTACTGAAAGCCTTCAAAAGACAGGCACAACACTTTACCATTAGTTTTACACACATGCATGTGTATATTCTCTGAGGAAAAATTGTCATCCTACATGCAAAGCCTTGCCTCCAGCTTACTGCTGGTCCAGTAGCCATTTGGATTTGATATTGTCTGCTTCTGGTTTAGGCTAACTGCTCAATATCTCTTGCTAAATTTACCTCTAAAACAGCTTCCGTTTTCTTTAAAACTGTGCTCTCTTTTCTCATCAGTAATTTCAAATCCCTGTCAGGAAATCTGCTCTTTGGGCCATGTAAAGCGGACTCCTGCAGGAAGTAAACAATTCACTTGACTCAACTCGAGTGTTATAGCCAAGATGAGAACTCTCAACAAGACTAAATTTGAGAATGTATAGTGAAAGTAATAGTTGTTCTTGTGCTTCTCTGCTTTTCCATGAACTACTTAAGGCATTGTAAGGTCAGGGAATGCTGTGGTGGTGGCAAGAATTTGTGATTAGATAACTTTTTGTGTACATCTGCTGAATTGATACCTCTTTAATGCAAGTGGCTCATGAAAAATCTGAAAAGAAAGAAGAAAAAAAAAAAAGACACCACCACCAACTGCCCAAATCCACAGGTGGTCTTACTAAAGATTATACTGTTTAATCTTTCAGTAGACTTTAGAATTGGTATTTTGAGGTTTGCCCCATTTTTTTTCTGTCCTATTTGAGTTTTTCTGCCATAAAATTGCAAGAATTGCTTTCTTTTGCACTCAGTTCCTTGGTATTAGAAGACTTGGTGGTAGAATAGAAGCAAGACTTGAGGGCACGCCTATGAAAGTACTGCCACAGGCCAAAGTAAAAGTTGAGGCTACAGTATCAACAATGAGGATTAGTCTCTTCAGTTCTGAAAATTTTTTAGTGCTTTGAAAGTATGTTTAACATAAAAGACTCCACTAAAACTTAAGTGTGTAAACATTTGTTTTCTAGGCAAATTCTTACCATTCTGACCTCTAAGTATTTCTTTGTAATACATATCGTAAGAGCACGATACATATTTACTTCATAAATTCCTTCATCTAATTATTTTAAAAACAAGCTGATTCAAAGGAGACGGCTAAAAAAAAACAAACACCCAAACTGTTTGGGCTAACTTAATCTAAAGAAACATCCGAACAGCACTTTTCACTCAGTAAAGTTTTGTCACGCTATTGTGACACAAAGTTCTTTTAGTCAGCTTTGGAATGAAGTAATGGTCTATTCCATATCGGTATCTATCTCATCTCCTCACCTTGCAATGTCCAGTCTTAAAAAGATAGCTGACAGTGGCGGGGGGAGGAGAAGAGAGTGTTATCCCTTTGGTGGGATAACAGGTGAAGGGCTGAACTATAAATGACTCTTGCTCAAATTCATATACATAATCTACAGGAAAACAGAATATGGATTCTGAATGTCCCAGGTACATCATAATATCCAAATCATTAGACCGTCCTCTCCTTTATCTTCTACAGCTCTTACATTAATTTGAAAAGTCTCTCTCTTGCAGCTGCCAGTGTTAATGCCAACTCATTTATCTATTTTTAACATGACTTACTGTCTGAAAGAATTTTTTTCTTAGTCTGTTGTTACAAACCATAATGAGGAACTTCTTGGGCTTCTTCCTTACTCTCCTGATACATCCAAGATCTCTTGGTATATGATTCTACTAAAAGAATGTACAGATGTTGCTGTAATTGAAATGGTGGGAGTGATCTTTCTTGGTTTTCCTTTTCACACGTGCAGTATCTTTTGAGTGCAGTGTCCTACTTCACACGTGTAGCCTTTCCAATATTTAAGTATTTTGGCTAGCTTGTGCAGCACATATATCTGCAAGTAATGTTTTCTAAAACTTAAGTTTTGCTTTCCTCCTATAGGAAACACGAGTGGGAGAAACATGGCACTTGTGCAGCCACGCTTCAGGTCCTTAATTCTCAGAAGAAATACTTTGGTAAAGCCTTAGAACTCTACCAGCATGTTGATCTTAACAGGTACATAAACGAATTCAGTGGTCTGCCTCTTATTTCAAACAGTTTCTAGAAGTTTCAAATCTAGCCTAAAAAAAAAAAGTCTAAAAATCTGATGGCAGAGGGTAAATGAGTATTAGCATAAATTATTTTTAGTACTGGAGTTCAGAGGAAGGGTTGTCGACTCTGAGAAGCATGTTTCTGGTCACTTCAGAGTCTGGTAGGCCAGCAGCGTTCTTTGCAGCATCATTTTAGACGATGTGAGCCAGAAAATTTTGAGAAGTTGTATTAGCTATATCTCACTACCAAAAGCTATGGCGCCTGTAAACTTCTAAAACAAGGGACAAACCCCCCCAAACTTCTGAGTCATACTGAGGCTCAAGCAGTTCTTTTTAGAGAAGACAGCACTCTGCTTAGCGGAAAGGACGAGCTGCAGGCAAAATCGCTCAGAACGTCCTGGGAGAACGCTGAGAGGTAACAGCAAGAGAGGTCTCTTCGTTTCCTGAAGGGCAGTGTTCAGTCGCTGCACAAAGCCCTCTGCTGTCCTTTGAAACAAGCCTGATGTGACACTCTTGCTTTGTCCCAAGGACTGCTTCCTCCTCATGGTGCCAAAGCATTGACCATTCCAGATACAAAGTCTTGATGGGAATGTTGTGGCTTGTCCAAGCACTTTATGTACAAATTGTGGCTGCAGGTGAATGCCAGAAGGCCAGAATCCTTTCCTGATTTGTGCTTGGTATGGGTGGGAGAATGTTCGGTTCGGATTTGCTGACTGTGAATTGTCTGTCTGTATAAGACAGCAGTATCTGAGAGAGGAAATAAGTTCTTTGGTATCTAGAAATGTATCTTAAAAAAAAAAAAAATCCTGTTCGTGTTCTGTCAGTGTCTTGTCCAAGCAATCTCCTAACAAATTCTCATTTACTTTGCATATGCACAAAGGAAATATGTCTTTCTCCCATCCCCCCTCCTATTTTTCTAGGTGTCTTGTAAAATTTAATGAGATTTTTCTGGGCACAGTGCTTAAAAGCATATCATACATAGTGTTAAAATTAATAATGTCTGATAAGTCAATTGCCTAAGTAGCTGTGATGGTGTGACTAAAACATTTTACAGATGGCACAGTGACCAGTTATGTGACTCTGTATCAGCATGTGTAACACTGAAAAAGAATACACTGAAACATGTTGAAATTAATTGCTCAGAGCATATTCTCCTTCATAAAAATGAATATAATTAAATTAATCTTTACTGAAAAGAATAAAGACTGCTAATGTTCTCATTGTGCTTTGCGTTAGTGATTAAAAGATTGTTTCCAAAAAGGGAATTATTAAAGAGAACTCCTGTAAGAATGCCAGAATATCATCTATTTTATTGTCCTCTCTTATATTCAGTGTCAAATGACTATGACAAACAGCTAGATCTTTAGTCAACTTGGTTAAATCTCCCCTGTGCAGAACCTGACCTTGGAAGGGTTGAGCATTATCAGCACTCATGGATTAAATCCTGTGAGATGCTGAACATTCCCACTCCTTAAGGAAGAAGCTGGGACTTAGAAACTCAGCACCAGTTGTGTCCTGAGTCTCATCAACTTGGAAGTGTGGACTTCCCTCAGGACTGAATCTAAAGGAAGGGGTACATAGGCTAGAGGTTCTTGAGAGTTACCTTGTTTCTTTTATGTGAGCAACCTTTCCTCTTCAAGAACATATTCATTAGGAAGTGTTTCTGCCCCGATGTTGATCCAGGTCCACACACCATGTCCCTCTCCCAGTGTGCATCTCCCACCCCAGCAAGCCCACCCTGTGTTAGAACATGAGGGTGCCTAGAGCAGCCTCACGAGTCTGCCTCCGTTCCGTTCCTGGTGGCCCAAGCACAGGGGGTGTGGATCAAGGCAGGGAAAAGGAAGCAATTAAACTGCATGCCCTTCCTGGCACTCAACAGTGTTCTGAAGGTCCAGCAGATAACAGTAATATTGCCCTTTCCCCTGGCTGTGTCTGAAGACCTAACTCTCCCAGCTCCCCGGATTAAGATGGGAGAGAGGGTTCTTCCTGACCCTGCTGAGTTGGAAGTGAAGTGGCCTTTCAGGAAAGGGGAACCTTTCCTAGGCCTGGCAGAGGATGGAAGACAAGTTTCCCTTGCTCCCCATCGCTGTAATGCTTGCCAAGTTCTCATTAAGATTATCTGTTTACTAATGATTATGAAGTTATATTTGTACACAGGAACCATGGAAAAATGTTTTATCTTTGTTTCAGTTGTCTCCTGAAAGCTGGGATAAAGCCAAGAAGTTCATATTACCAGGTGAGAGGCAATCTTTTATAAAACGAAGTCAGGTGCCATGTACCTTTTCAGCAGGAATCAAGTAATTTCTAGAGAATACGTTATCTTTTTTTCATTGTATAGTTCTTTAAGGCTGTGCTTTATCTAAAAGTTTTTGTGAACTTAAGTGTGGGAGCTGTTGGAAGGTGTGCTAATGAATTAGTAATTTATATAAGCTTTTTAACTTCTCAGATGACTGCCATAAAGGAAGCTCTTACAAGATTTTATGGTGTAACACCAAAGATCCAATGTCTTCCTCCAGAAGAGGTAAAAACTCCAAACACACACTTACTCCCCAAACCCAAAAAACAAAACCAAACAAAAGACTAACAACTTTTTCCTTTTTTAAGTGCGCTTTCTATTAAAAAAAAAAAAAACAAACCAAAAAAAAATAGAGTGAAAAATCTTCAGCATGGTGAAACTTAGGTCTGGGTGTTTCTTGTGTATACAGCTCTTTGCAGATTAGATATTGCTCGATTCTTGGAGCTGAATTCATAATAACTGTATTCTTTTCACTGAAAGCTATTATAAAACCAAGTTTCCCTCCTCCTTTTTGGGGATTTTTTTTGAGAATTCCCGTCCTGCTACAAGAGTTGGTAAAAGGTGGCTTTCAGGTCACACCCTTCAATATTCACGAGTTCAGCCAGAGCTCATCGTTGAGGTGAACAGCTTCTGTATACTGTGCGGATTTGGTAAATGCTAAGATAATCTGTGTCAAAGCACTTCATAATGAGACTTACTAGTTAGGCAGATTCCCCAAATTGTTACTGAATTATGTTGTTGGAATGTGTTTCCTTGTCTGCTTGCTCCTTAAAGACAAGTATGTACTATAACACAACGTGTTCAGAGTGGAACCTGTCTCCTTCACATTTTTCAAGTGGCAAATACACAAATAAGCACTACTGTATTCTGTAGATAGGGCACTATGTCTGAAGAATTGATTAATTTTCTTCTCCTCATCTCATCCTTCGTGTTTCTAGGGTGAAAAAGCACAGACAATTGGTCAGATTGAATTCTGCTTCACCAAAGAACTGCAGCTGAGAAACTGCACTGCGCTAAAGGGTGAATCCGATGCAATGCAGACTGACTTGAAGCTTGGAAGTGAGGAGCTGTCTGTCTGCAGTGATACTCTCCCAACCTATTATCCTTCACAGGTCCAAGATCACAAATGAAGCCATAAGGGTTTGAAAAACTTTTTAAACAGCAGCAAAACCCAAACCCTTAAACATTGGAAAGCAGTCTTGACTTAGCAATATTACAAAGTGTCGTCCATATCACGGGCACGCTGTGAAGATTTCTGCTGGAAAACACGCTGCTTTTGCCATTAAAGGAGAATGGTCCTCGTTGTAGTATCAGTTACACAGGTTGAAGTATTGAATGTGCCTCTGATACTGATGGGATCAAAATCTGATTTACAGCTTTGCCTGGACTTTTTGGCTTGCTTATGGTTTGAATCAATGTTCAAAAGAGAACTGTGACTTCTTAGTTTCACTTGCAGTTAAGTCTGCCACTTCAGCCACTTTTGTTTTTTGCCAGTAAGTCAGGGAAATGAAGTTATTCTTTGTTTTGAGAGGATGCTTGTCTCTCTGGGATGAGATGACAATTTCTTGAGAAGAAAATACTGTAAAGAAAAAGAACTTGGAGACCCGTCTGGAGGTCCTTCCCCAGACATTATACCCACTGCCTTGTGTAAATTCACCCTCCAGAATTCATGAACAGAGGCCACGTCCTCTAAGGCATTAAACCTTTCCTCACTCAGAGATCACGGCGCACCAAAGATGACAACTTTTGCGTAACTTCTTAGTGAATGAAATAACGTTCACCAGGTTTTGGTGCTTCTGCCTAAAGGACCCCAGGAGGACTGTATTTGTAGCTTTACTTAGTCTTTGATTGATTTTGCTACAGTAGCTCCATAGTCTTGAAGAACAACCAATCTTAGAACTTACTTTCTGGCACAGAAACGTCAGGCCCCAGAAATATATTGTTGTTGATTTTTTCATTGTATGTGGACATCTAGCATTACCACATGTGTGATTACCTGCACTTTTACTTGAAAATGAGATTGTCACATAATCACTTTGTTCCGAGAAACAGCTTTTTATCAATGAAACAGTAAATACTGCAGTATTTTCAGTGAAAAGTACAAATATTAGCGATAGTGCATCTCTATCCAATAATAATTAATAACATGCCACAAAATTGGATGTTTCCAAAGGGGACCAAATTTGGATGACATCCTCTACACAGTGCTGTGTTGATGTGTCTCAATTGTCTTTCAAAGACAGACAATTATGGCTCAAGGACCCGTCTGTTAGAAGTATATTACTGTGAAAACATGAAGTGCAGTATTAGGAACAAATTTGTTTAGGTCTTTTGGGGTTTAGAAACCATTCACATTTACTCTCATTTTTGACTGTCCCTGTTTCTCTACCACCTTTCAGTTAAGGCTCTGTTACCTTGTCATTCCAGAATGCTGTCAGTTTTTTAGCCCATTCTGTAGAAACTCAGGTATTTATTTAACAGCTAAGAAATTAGTATGATCTGTGCTCTGTTCTATCTGTATTTCAGTAGAGTGAGGGCTTCTCTTTCAAAATTTGTCTTCCTTCCCAAGAGGGGGAATATGCTAATGTATATAATACTATATTAGTATACTAATGGTAATCAGATCTAGTGTTTTTGTAGTAGCCATGGCATGTTCAGTTCATGTTGGACATGACTAGAAGAATCACAATTCTTCATTCTCCTATTTCTGCCATCTTCTAAGCAAGAAAAAGTAGGGAGACTAAGCTAAAATGCTGGAAAAGACTAGAATGCACTTGTTTTTTGTGGAATCTTTCTGAGATCACTGGTATTTTTTTTCCTTCTAATTACAAAAATTATCTTAGCCTACAGGAAAAAAAATGCTTGTTGGGGAAAAATCTATTTCTCTGCAAAGGAGCAGCTCGAGGCTCATGTACTTTTTTAAAACTCTTCTCAACTCTTTCAAATAGTACATAGTGCATAGGTTTTGGGTGGACTATATAGAGTGCAAACAACTTAGAATGAGCATTAATTTACAATTCACATCATAAAGTGTTTTATTTTTTTAAAGAAGCAAAACACACCTTTTCCTCAAAATTGTGCTATTTAAATGGTTTGGGGTTTTTTTGTCCTTTGGTGAAGTCCCTTGTTCTCCTTTTCCTTTCAAAGTTCTCAGCGTGCAGTGCCATATCCTTGCTTGTTAAGCCTTATCAGCAGTGAGGGAAGTGGGAATAGCTTGGTAACTGTCATCTGACCATCTCACGAACATCTTGCTCAGTGCTCTTCAGTCACTGGTTCGGTTATGAACACAGTCCTTAATTAGAACAATAGGCTTCTCAAAATCTCACTCTAAATATTGCCACCTTGGATGAGCAGGTGCAGTATGAAAAATCCCATGAAATCCACAGCAACGTGCTGTAGTGCCACATGAGTGATTATTGGGCTTGTCTGGTTTTCTGCAGTTTTAATTCCTTGGTCCTCTTCACAGTTAGAAGAAAAGCTCAAACTTGGAAGCAATGGTAGCATCGGTTCTTGCACAGACATATGCTTGATGGAAGCTCAAATCAGTAGCCTGATTTTTTTTTTTTAATTGCAGTATAAATCGTATTTTCTTTCATCATGCCAAATAATGCTTAGGGAGACAAAATATACAGTATGAGTTCTCTGCACTTCAAGTGTAACTCATTAATTTAAGCAAAGCCAACAGCTGCAAATATGTACTTTACAAGGAAGTGACACAGACACTAACAACCTTCACAGTGTGCGTCTCAACTCAAAGGTAAAGCTGACTCTTGCCAAATAGGGAGTCAGCAGGTACAGACAAGACTCAGAAACAACCAACCTGAGTAGATAATATGGCTTCCATGTGTTTTTCAGCCTCATTTTCAAATGCAAGAGATGTGAAGGAGCTGATAAGTTTTAAAACTTTGAGGAGAAACTAGCATAATCTGTAATGAGGAAGGGAGTGAGACAGCAAAGCCAGCAGCGTGATAAACAACCTGCAACTGACAAAAAATGATGGATGAATGTTAAGTCAGGGTTGGCTAAAAGTAACCTCACAGACTCTGAAGTCCTGTTTAAAGGGGCGTACCTGAAGTACTGCATTTGCCTTAACAAAACCACACCCACGTTCTTTTTATTTTACCAACATTATTACACACTAAATATTTTAATTTGCTATGATTAATTTATTAGTAGCAGCAATAAAACACTGTATCTGACCTACTGTTGCTTGGATTTTGACAATCCCACCTGCCTAACTTCTAGGAAGATACAAATGTCTTTTAAAAGCTACTGACTGATTTTTATGCAGAGTAGTGCCAAGACACTATCAAGTTTTAAATGATACATTTACGGGATGCTTTAAGGGCTATGTCTGGATGTGGGAAACCAGCAGAGCAGATGAATAAATGATAGCACCCATTCAGACCAAAGATCATGTCCAGCCCTTTATATTCTTTCTAGCAATGGCTCACAGCCAGTTACCAGCCTTGGCAATTGCTTTCCATCAGAACGTATATAATTTCAAGAGTTGGATTAACACAATTTAAATACAAGAGGTAAATGAGGGTACACTGGGAGCCTTAAAAATCAATTCTGTTCTGAAAAGTGTCACTCACTTCCTTAAACAAAATAAAATCTATCAGCTTTGAAGATTCAACCCAGCCTGGGGAAGATGGGGGCTATTTTCTTTTCTGCATCATTAAATAAAATAACTGAATCTCAGCAGGGGGGGTTGTTTGTGCAGTCTCAGAGCTTTAAAACACTAGCCAACTCCGCAGAGGGACTTAGCTTGTTTATACCCTTTGTCCATGTGCGCTCTCTTGCAAAATGCATAAGCATCCCTTGGCGTGTAGGTTAGAGCATGGGCTGTCTGTCTCCTTTCTGAGGACAGCCCCCCTTCCTAGACCGTGGGCAGGTTCTTTTCACTCTCTTGTTCCCTTCCAGGCCTGCATTGAGCCTTTCTTGGCTGCGCAGGAGCCCAGCTTCAGCCAAGTTTATGGTGAAGGGGAAATAAGAGATTTGGAAAAGCAGCTTCTACTGTTTCTTTAGGCAGCTACCTATGCGCATGTATATTGTGCCTAAGGCCACATCTGTCTCTCCCTAGCAGCAGCCAGCTGATCTGCCACTGCCAACAGGAACGGGAGATGGGAGAAGTGAGAAGCAGAGGGGACTTCTCCCCATTGCCCACCTCCTTAGTGGGGGCAGCAACCCCTGTCCGTTGCCCAGCTGATGGGTAAAGCTACCTCTGCAGGCTGAACTGAAGGTGACACAGGTGTCTATCGTGTCCCCTCTGTGCACCCTCAGTGGCTGGCGAGTGCCTGGCTGTGCTGCTGGCCCCAGCCGCTGCCCATCAGAAAGAAAAAAGTGGCAGCAGGACTGCAATGCCTACACAGCATATTGATACTCTGCAAGTCACGTCCCACAGATGCGGACACCCTGGGTATCTACAGCAGCAAAGCAGCAGGTGCTGGCTTTTACAGTCGGGAAAAGGGATTTTCACAGGGATGGGTTCTTGAATTTGGGCACCTCAGTTCTGGTCTGGTTGCGCTTCAGGCAGCTGTGCCATGTTTGGATCTGGCTCTGAGCATCACAGAAAGTTAGCGGCGGTGCTAACTGTATTATTGCTGCCTGGTGATGGTACTGATGATGCAAAGGGAAAACGTCAGGACTTTGCAAGTTGCTTTTCCAGGAATGGAGGAATCGATGATGAGGAATGTTGTACTTACTCTAAATTTAGTCTTGCTGCTCAGGCAACTTCCTTCACAAGGCTCACTGCCTGCCCTCCCTTCCTGTGTGTCAGTGTTCCCTGCTCCACAAAGTTGCTCTAGGTCACCTAGAGTTGATGTAAATAATTAATTTTAGAAGGAATTTCAATTTCTTGTGCTTTGGAGAATAAGAGTGCTAGTATACAGGCTAATTGAGACCTGATGTGGGAGACGGGCAGATTATTTTATGTTTGTGTGCTGTGGACTTCATTATTCCTTACTCCAAAGTACGCTGGAGCGACACAGATCAGGTGAGGAATAGATAGATCTCAAGAGCAGCCAAGCCCAACCGTGCCCACAGATTGGTGGTATGAATCCTATCAATATATTCAGCATGAAAATCACAGCACTGACCTTCAGACACAGTGCTCAGTTTGAAGGACTGATGTTTCAGTGATCTTTTATAAAAAAGAAGGTAAAATGATTATATTTGATAAGAGAATTCTTAAGCAGGTGATAGAAAATCCTTAAGCAAGCTGAAGAATACCATGGTGCTGTCTGTAAGAAATACTTTTCTCAGTACAGCCTCACCAGAAAACAGGCTGTTCACTTAAGATTTTTCTATAACTCACGCAATTGCTGTTTGCATTAGAGACCCGTGCTCTGCATGTAAATCAGAGAAGATGAGCCAAAACAAAATTAGCAAGAACTAAAAGCACAGCAGTTACCCTGTAATAATTACAATCTCTATAAACAAGTGTGAAGCATCCCAGCAGGTACCCACCATTAGATCACTTCTGCTTAGCACTGTTGAGTAAAACTTGCTGCTGTCAGCTTTGGAGAGAGGCTTCTCTCTTTCCAAAGTGCTCAGCTGAGGGTGCAGAAGCTGTGCATGTTTCCAGCGGAGGCTGGAAAGAGCGGTCACATCGCCCGAGTGCATCGGCTTTCCATAGATCCCTCTCCCCTGCCAAGATTTCGTGTTGGGTTATGCTGATGAAGGCTACGCGTGTCCAGATGACTTGTGCTATCGGTTCCCAGTGCCAGCTGTTGTGGGTTTGTGTTCAAACGAATATTGTGCAGGGGCTGTCCCTCCTCGTACATCCTGTTTTGCAGGTATTTGCCAAATGCCTGGAGCATGCATTTGTCAAGGATTTATTAGACAGGAGGCTGACTGACTGACGGGTGAAGTGGGAACCACTTTCTTGTCTCCATGATCTCCACTTTCTGGTAGCTCAGATGTTCAGGGCTTACGATGCTGGTATCCTACCGAGGTAGTCATTTTATACACAACAACTGGCCCTGCCTTATTTATCCTCCAGCCCCTGAGTATCTTAAGAGATTTCAGTCTCTCAGTTTCTGTGGGATTCAATGAGCAGCTTGTCATTTCTAAAGCCTGCTGCAGGATGATCACCGTGACAAAATAGCTCTGGGACACGAACTACCCTCTCATTTCTAATGCCTCATGTTTCCTCTTTGATTCCTTTCATTATTCTCAGTGACTTGAGGGATGAATGGACCACGCTCCTTAATCTCGCAGAGTAACCAAACCATTTATGAAGGTCTAGGTATTGTAGCAGAGAAAAATCTCTTAAATCTCATGGATGAAGTATGCTCAAAATAAATACCTCCCCCCCATCCACTCCCTTATTTTCCCCTCTATTACTGTTTTGAGAGATTGTGACTGCAAGGATCACTGGACGTCTGGAGGAAGGTAGGCATTTTGATGGATACCTTGTAATCCTTTATTTGTTATCCCTTTGGCACCTGTTTTTTTGGCATGTCTGGCTGATTAACAGGCTTGCTATCACACTCACACCTGACCAAGAAAAATGTATAAAAAAAATAATTTAAAAAGATGGCAAAAATGGATATTCATTAATCAGTTAACAGTCTGGACCCTCCATAATTACTTGAACAGAAACATGGCGTGGATAGCCTGGTCTGTCTGGTCAGACGGGAGAACAGGGAAGTCAGAGTATCTGTTTTCTTACTTAGCTCTGCCGCTGTCCCCCTGCGAGTGAAATTCAACTTGAAATCTGATGACAATTTTAAGTCCCACACGAATTAAGTAGGACTTCCATGCACTTGCTGTCTGCAGAGGGTCATTTCATCCTCCCTAGCCCTGGACAAGTAATTAAAGTCTAAGTGCTTAAAATTATTGTGGCTTTTGGAGGCAATTAGAACATCTGGTCCCTACAGCAGAATGAAAACCCTGGGTTTAGCAGCTGAGCTCCTTGTGCTTACATGGTGGGAGCCATGTGGTGCTGCAGAGGGATGACTAATGCAATAGCTGGACTGCGTCTTAAATCTGGCTCCTTCCCAGGGTGGCGAGGGGCCATGTCCAGCTGCTCGGGGGCAGCCTTTTGGGATAAACCAGATACGGCATTCCTGGCAGGAGCCCAGATAGCACTGCTTAGTGTAAATGCACATTGCTGGGTCATATGGCATAGGCACACTCCTCCAGTTACCCAGGAGAGGTTTCTGCTGCTACAAACAGCCTCTGGAGAAAACGCACAAGCAGGGTTTGAGGCAGAGATGAGAACCCAGGGCTTCTCTCTGCTTTAAGCAATTGCAGCCTGCTTTCTTCACAGCTTCACAAGGAGAGGCTTGGAGGAGGCCCTGTGCAAAACGTTGGATGCTCAATGGGGAAAAAGAAGTCTTCGTCCCTTTTTTACTCTGCCAAGGGGAGAGGATGAGGGACCTCTTCTCCTGTGGCTGGGACAACTGCTTCGCTTGCTGCTGCATCCTGCAAACAAACAGCACCGTCACTTTCTGCTCTGTGTTAAACACAATGGCTGTTGTCTTTTGCAAGGAACTTCATCCTGTCTGTGTAAGTGACATGGGCTCTTAAGAAGCCACCCCAGGGACTGGTAGGTGAAGGAATAACCTGGCCAAGCAGGAGTGCGTTGGGTGTGGAACTCCTCCTCCTCGCCCAGATGGGCCATCCTCAGCAGCACACCTCCAAGTGCCTGGGGAACCTCAGAATAAAATGGTGAGAGCGAGGACCTCGCAGGACTAGGTGCCACGTGAACCAGAGTTTCCCAAGATCAGATTTTATGATTTGCATGCCTAAATTCCCCCAAATCTCACAAGAAGCACACAGGCTTTTTCACATCCATCTCTTAAAATTTGATAAGCGGCATTTCTGCACATTTCACCTTCTCCAGCTGAATTCTGCTGGAAGCCATCAGTGGTCAGCGCTGGAAATTTTAATTACTGGCAGCTTGTTTTATAAGCGACAGAGAGCCAGATGGAGCCAATTCCATAATCCTGAAATATAAATAATGTATTATTTAATACAGATTCTGAAGTCCCTTCAGGCTTGCAAATCAGCCAGTTAGTAACTTTTCATTTTAGACATACTGAACACTGTAATAACCTGATGTCATTTTGAACACAGTGATTAAGTATTCAGTTTACAAGACAAATGGAGACTCATTACAGTCAATCAGGGAGGAATTAGATGAACTTAAATTGCAGGTATTTATCACAGTTTCTCAAAAGAATATTTTCCTAGCTATTTTGAAAGAAAAAGCTGCTGCTTAGTTACTCTGTAAAAGTACTGCCTTCTTTATAAAGAACTTCTAATGAGGTCTTTTTCCAATCCTAATGTTTTATGGTAATCTGACTGCACTATGTCATCATAGGTCATTGTGAAATTAGTGAGTGTGACAAATATATCTTATACTGGTAATTTCTTAACAATCTATTTTAAGTTTTTGCCTTTGTGATGAATAGAATGAGAGAAAGCTTTACTTTAGCTAATGCAATAGAAACTAATTTAGCAGCCAGTGACTTCCGGTACACTGGGCAAAACAAAAAAAACAACCCAAACCAAAAAAACAGCAAGAAAAAGTAATATTTGATACGCTTAGTTTGTCATGTTTGCTTAATTTGGAAAATGTTGGGAATTTTCCAGTAGAGCTCAGTGACATAAGTATATAAAGTACCTTTAGTTAAATACACAGATTCAAGTTTTTATGACTGCAGTTTTTAATGATTTCAATTGCACCCCTCTCTGTAGGTTTTGTACTATATTTATCTTTTCTATGAGATTGCCTAAACTGTAATAAGTCTGCCAAAAGCTGATTACCAATACTGTGGTAATACTAATACATTGTAGCAGAGGAATTGGAATAAAATTATTTCCATTTAGCCAAGGATTTCAGAGTGAAATATTAAGTAGCACCATGACTAGATTTAGACAAAGAAAACCAGGCTGAGGCTGCTTTTCAGAAACTTGCTTAACATTTTTTTCCCCTGAAATTCTTTACAGCGCAGAAGCCCAATGCTATTGGCTCCAGCTATAGCACTAGGGGCTCCTATTGCTTTAAGATGAAGTTTTATTATCAGTTGGACAAATCACAGTCAGACTCTGCTAATCAATAACCTTTGCATCATGAATGACTTACAGTAAAGCTCCCGTTTTAACTCCCTGCTTTCAGTAACAGCGTGTTTCTCTTCTAGGTCATTTGGCATTATTCATATTTAGACTGAGAGGTGGTGTTTTGTACTTACTCTTTGTGAAGATATAATTCACATGAGCAGTCCCTGAAATGTCACAGTCAACTTCAGTTTCATTAAGAGACATTGGTGTTCCAAAACAACTGGAATTTGTATTCAAGTAACAGAGCAGAAGGGTTTGCAGAGAAAAGCATGTTAATTAAGTAGTTTTGCCTTGGAAAAGGAGTTACATTTTCAGAGGAAGAAGGGGGCAGTTTTGTCTTCGTTTTCTTTATTCCACACAGAGAATTAGATATAAAGACTTAGATAGTAAGCATGCCTTCGTGCAGCCTGACTGCGCCGGACAGTTTATTACCAAATTTTATTTTGGACTTCATATATTTACTGGAATTAACTACCATGTGACCCACTCTCAGAAGCATTTCAGGGTAGTTTATAAAATAGAGAAAATTGTACAGTTGGTGTCATTTATATGAGACAATAAGCAGATTCTGCTAGTTGTGATTTTTTGGGAAACATTTTAGTTTTGAGAAACCTTTTCCAGTTCGTCAGGTGAAAAGTGGGATTTGGTCAGAAGAGGAGACCGCCAAAGCAGGTGACACACCAACCGTGTCCAGGTTCGACAAACAGCTGACCTGTTCCAGGACTCATCCAGAACATTTCTGAATCTCGGTTGCTCACACTGTGGTCAGGGGCTACGTTTTCATTTCTGTCCTGGAAGAACAACTTCCCAAGCCAACCATTTTCTGCAAGTCAGAATTTTATTTCCCAGTGAGCCTTTCCTAGACTTCAGCAAGCACCAGAAAGCATTCTTAATGCAGCCAAGACATTTGCAGTTCCAAGGGCATCACAATGCAGAGCTGTGCTTTATTCTGTAGCTGGATCCAAGCATCAGCATGTCAGACAATTCAGTCCTGAAATTCTGGGACTACTTATACACCTAATCTGAACTTCTGCCCCATTTACATTCACCTTCTTATTCTGGTTTGTACAGAAGAGGGGATGAAACCGAAGGACAAAGTGACTTGCTGCAGCTTACACAGAGAGAGAAAACCAGCCATGACCAGAACCTCATTTAGTGCTGCATGTATTTGGTAAAATTAGATTTGCAGCATTAGTTGCTCTGTTTTGTTGCATGGTATTGTGAGGGATTTGGCAGAAGGTTGGTTTATGTGACAGGGAGCTGAGTTATAAATAATAATATTTTGTTCCTACAGGTGCTGCTTTACAAATAAAATGACTGCAGGAGAAATACAGTCTGAAGATAAAGTGCCACATATCTGAGTTCAAAATGTACTAATTTATAACATTAAGACAAGTCAGCATACATTTTGAAACACTTCTTAGAAGACTTCCATTTCCCCCAGACGATGTGCATTGCCCATGCGGAGATGAGTTTTCACTGTCCTTGAAAACCTTGTAAGCTGGAGCTGGTGGAAAGCTGTGCTGTCAGTCGTCCCAAAGAGGACTTCACTTTCTGTGAAGTACCCACCAAGTAAGAACACTGACCCCTCAGAAAACTTTCCCAGACTTCACAAAGGGTGCTGCCCTGTGGGAGACATTGCTGCAAAGTTCAATTCTGCTCAGTTCAGGTTATTCTAGAGTGAAAAGCTTTCCTTCTTAGGAAGCAGAATAAGCTCTTGTTACCAGATCCTACCTAGAGGTTGCAAAGCCTGATGCACACGTGGGCCATTTTCCCTAGAGCTTTGCAAGAGGTTTGAGCTTTTCTTTGAAATATATTCTGCACCTTGAGAGCTGCTGTGAGGCAGGAGAGTGCTTTGCAACCGGGAGGGAAGGGTCAGTATGCAAAGTGCCGGTCTTCCTGGTGGATATTTTACTTCTGACTGTAGATCTTTGAGTGTCAGAAGTTTGAAAACAGGTAGCAGATTCACAGGGATTGATTCAGTCGATTAGATCCTGAAAGGAAGAAGTAGAAGAAATGGAGAACTTTTTAATAGCTATTTGCTTATTTTGTGGAGTAGGCATAAGCGGGATGAATAGGCTGGGCCAAACCTAAAGTGGTTTCCCGACTCCACTGATGATCTGCGGTGGAGTTTGTATCTTTGGGCAGGAACAGATTTCTCTGGCTGGAACCAAGCAGAGCAGGAGCCAAAGGAGGAAAATTGTCTCTATTAAAACTGTTTGGAGGGCGCTGTCTGAGAGGTCTAGTAATTAGATATACATCTAAACCAGGGCAGCTGTTTGCCTGCATTTTTTTTCTGCTAGGTGACTTTTAGCTACTTGGTCATGTTATATTGCCAGACAACACAGTCACAGAAATGGTTTAAATTGCTTTATGTAAGAAACTTCTAGTCAACCATGTCACAGTAATGTCTCAAGGCAAATTGCAGCAAAACTTGTAAAAATGCTTTGCAAATTATATAGGATGTCATAAACAACATTTGTCTAGTTTTAGTGATACTGAGATATCAATTATTCAGGGAAGCCTTTGCCTCTCCAGTGATAACAGACAGGTGATTAAACACTGAAAATAATACTATGTCTCGTATGCTGCCTTCTCATATGCTGCTCAACAAGGATAATATTTTTTTTTCTTTCAACAAGCTACCATGAGGCCTTATTATTGCTTATAATGAGGTTGGTGATATTAGAGTGGAAATTGTACCAGTAATTACTCAAGTCAGAATATCCTGACATGAGAAAATAACATTTTCCAAACCCCAATTAACTGAGCTGAATGAAGATTCAGAGATACATACAGGACTTATTATTGGTGACCTATAGAAATGATAGGTGTATAATTATTTCTAGAGCATTTAAGCCAGCAGTTACTTTAGCCATTTAAGTAGTGCAAGCATGTTTGGGAATACTTTTAGTAGAAGCAGTAAAAGAAAGTATTTAAACCACTATGTTTTAAATATGAGGTAGGAACCTAGGGGTTTGGAAAATTCTAAGATAAAACTACTCTTTATGAATAATTTAAAAGCTGAAATTGTGCCAATTCACTATTAAAGGAGCTAAAGCAATACAACTTCTTCTACATTAGACAATATACAGATCAGCCATTCTTATGGTGTTAAAATCAGAGGATAAATTAGAGATACCCAATAATCACATGTGTATCAATTTTGTTGAACAAGGTGCCTAAGAACACATATCTGAATATTAAGCATTGCAGAATAGTTGTGGAAACCATTGCAAAATAACATTTGATTATAATTAACTGTAGGTCAATTGTCAAAATAGCAATCATAAAGGAGGGGATGGGAGGAGAAGAGGCACAAATACAGGAATATCCAGCACAAAGTTGGTTCCAGGCTTCTGGTGACTGTAGCTAATATTGAACTCCTTTTAGTTGTCATTCTTTGCCTAACTTCTATCCACCTATATCCCAAACGACCATCCCCAATCAAAATAAAAAAAAAAAAAACAAAACATTAAGTGGAATACTTTTTAAGGAGCTCCAGGGAAATAACACAAAATCCGTTTCTGAAAAATTGTTTGTGCCCTTGTTTGGAAAAGGAAAAGGGCTGGATTTTACTCTCCATTGTAACTACGCAATTACAGCAGAACAGAATGTGTCCAGTAAATTTATAATCAGGTTTATGCCACCTGCAAAGTAATTCTAGTCCCTCTGATATTGTCTTCTCCTATAGGTTTATGGGCTAGAGATGGTATATGTAGCAGATATCAGCAGCTAGCGTGAAGTATTTGTCAGTGCCATTCCAGATTGGGTTTTATAGAAGTGCGTGAACTGCTAAAACTTTATTTCTTTGACCAGTTCTGTTCAGCTGCAAAGCTACAATTCTTTGTTCACTACACAAGACCGGTTTACTAGAGAGATTTAACTTCTCTTTCCCCACTTTTAAATGTGAGGAGTGAAGCTAGCTCAGATGGTCCAGGCTGTACAGGTGACCCCTGGGGTGACTTGTATTCATCATGAGGCTGTCATCTGCAGGAGGTTATCCAGAAGGGCTAATGTTTATCTTGGCCAAGCATAAATCTTGAAACATCTCAGCAAGGGCACAGGGCTTCCTACTTTTTCAGTGGTTGGCACAGAATATCAGGTACAACAGGAAGGAAGTAAAGCATGAGTTTCTCATTGTGTTAGTAGCACTTCTTTTTCAAGCCAAAATTTAATTATCAAAAAAGGTCTTTAAGACAATATGAATTTGTACCCAAATGGATTTCTGAAAGTAATGATTCGTACATCAGAACAGTCCCTCTAGCACATATATAAGTCCCCATTCCTGTTTTGAAGACTTCTAGAATGTAGAAAGACTTTTTACCAAATCCATTTTTTTCTATAGCGACACAAAATATTTATATGAATATATTGCAGCATTTGAGGGAATCTATGCAAGATATAGACTTGTTTACATAGGAAAAAATATAAATATATAAATAGCTTTGTGATTGCAGTGATGTTAGGCTCAGAATGAAATCAAGCAAGTCATTAAAACTAACTGCATTTTCTTTGCTGCATTTCTGGCTGACACTAATAAAGAAACTTCTGACCCTCAGCTTCAAGTCCTGTTTGCACAATCCTCAGGCAAGTCATTAAATTTAAAATCTATTGAGGATGTCTAGGCATCATTTTGCTTTGTTGTACCTTAGTGCTACAAGGAAATGTCTAGGAAAGGTTGTGTGTATGTAAAACCAGCCCAAACCCTAAGGACGTTGATGCTGATTTCAGCTTGCGCGAAGATGACTCACATTGCAGTTTTGCTTCATTGTGGTTGAACAGTAGATTTAAGTGTCCTTCTTGTTCGCCTTTTGTGCGGTTAACCTAGTTTTTGCAGCTTTCTAGTGGCAATATGCTCTGATCCTATGATCTTGCTTGGTCTTAACGGTCGTTTGCAAGGCCAACATAGGTAGGATCTAATCCTGCTTTTACCATAAAGTAATATTGTGTGATACTGCTGCCTGAAGACTACTTAGGAAAGTTAAACAAAGGCTTAAATTGGGACAACTTTGGTAGGAAATATGAGGATGTGTGAGACAGAGCAATAACTCTGATGCATAGAAGTGGAAAAATACTTCAGTTAATACCAAGTGGAAGAATGAGATCCCAATGACTTCGAAAAGTAAAAATACCCTTATAAAGATGGATATAAGGAAATGATACATAAAAAGGCAACACAAATAGTAAGGAATCCCCTATAAGGTGACACTTTGTTTTAGTTAAGGGGCTAAACACTCACTTGAGTTGTAGGCATCCTTCCCTTACCTCACTTTTTTGGCCCAAGAGGATTCCCATTTCCCACCATTCATTAGAGTCCCTCACCTGGCAGAGCAGCCTGGCTTGGATTGCTTCAGCTGTCTGCTTTGCTGTTTGCCTTTGCACAAGATCAACAGCCTTTGCTGACAGGACTGGGTCTCAGTATTCCTATCCACCTGCTGAATGCCTGAGACACTAAATGCAGTCATGAATTGGCTCTACTCTACTTCTCGGTGGATTTTCAGATGTTTTATGGAAGGTTAAGCAGTTTTTTCAGCAAGACTGAGGTGTTTCTTCACTCGGAGAATAACAATTAAGGACACTTACCAGGGTATGGAGAGTAGGAAGCGTGGGATAAGTGTGGATATCTCCAGGGCAAAGAGGCAGCAGCAGATCTGCCATTATGAAAAGGAAAGGCAATTCCTGCAATGCGCTTCTTTTTGTTGGCTTCCTAGAAAGCATTTTCATGTAAAAGAATGAGGCATGAGGTAAAAAAAGTGCTGGGAGTAAGCACTCTAGACAGAGTAACAGGTTCTCATTATTTCATAATTATTTTATGATTGGGAACATTATTTTCTCTGTCTTTCTGTGTTTTTTTTTTATTATTTTATAAAGGATGTCATTCTGCAATGCAAATAATTTAGAATCAAGTTTCCCTTCACTGGACTTGATACTTGCCTCTAGAAAACTTAAAAACACTTTAAAGTTGGAAGGATGGAAAGCGTCTCAATGCATCTCTTACCGAAAAACCTCCCAGCGACAGGCTCCATGGCCTTGGGATTGCACACTGGTTACGGGACGTATCAGAAAGCCAGTGCCTGGCAGCCACCTGGGAAGCATGAAGGTGACAGCAGGTTCATGTGGTGTCCTTTAAAATGCCAGTTCAAGGTGCACAGCCTGTAGAGGTGGAAAGCAAGAGCTTACTCAGGTCAAAGGCTGTATGCAAAAGGGATCGGTGCAGCCTGCTGCTGGAGAAGGCCAAGGGGATATTCCCTGTGGAGAAGACTTGATTGAATGTGCAGTTCCTGTGATAAGGTGCACAGGACTTCTGTCAGCATTAGGAAGGCCCTAAAGTCCTTACTGGTGGCATTTGTATGGATGGTCCAGGTTAGCTGAATGGCTGAACATTTAGGGTTAATTCCCAACTTTAGCGTCAAAAAATCAGCTGAAGGCAATAATTCTGTGTGGGAGTTAATTAGACCCTGAGCACCCAGATCCTAATGAAGCTAGAATGAGAAATATTAGACCTGTGAGAGAATGAATGAGTACGAGTATGTGAAATGAAGTTGGGAACTGAGGGAAGAATTATCTCTTGCATTTTGTTTTATTGCTTTTATTGAGGATAGATGGGAACGTTTTGAGAGACTTTTACCAAACTGTCCTAAAATTGAATTGACTGAGAGCTTGTGCAATCCAGCTAAACTTGAATCTTTTGTTCTTATTCATTCTGCGATGCCTTTGTTTTTATACAAGCTTGCTAAACCTTGAAAAGCAAATTGCAGGTCTAGTGGGTAATGGCAGCTCAGAGCCTGCACCGTGAGTCTCTTTGAATGGCTCTAATGAGGCCAAGGGAGCATTGTTTTGAAATCCAGAAGCATGACTGCTCTTGCAGAATCCTGATCTTTACAAGGAAAACCGTGCCTTAGTTGCACAGCCAAAGCTAAGGCCTTTGCTTTGCCTCTGGTCACCATCACCCTGCAGTCTGGTTGAGTCCTGCTATGGAAGCGCTAGAACTCTGGTCTAATTTTTGTCTCTTTTTGTTATGCCTTTGGCCAGCTGCTGGTGAGGTTCATTTGGTCTCCTGTGCATAAGGCCTTAAAATTTTCTTGGAAGTGGCCTTAAAAGTAATTTATGGTAATGAATTCTGCTATTCTTGCAGAACAACTGTATTTCTTTTCTAATACAAGTAAGCTTTTATCGATCAGTACTCATACAGCAACTTTGGCAGGCTTTTGCTTTTCATGCCTTGCTTCACAAATTGTGCTTTGAAATATATTTTTTTTTTGAGAAACACAAAAGCAAGCTAGTGACACATAATAGTTCTTGAAGCAGAACACGGCAATCATAATTTATAAGGGGACATCAAACATAAGTCAAATATAATATTCTACTGCAGGCTTAATTTTATTTACAGTAAAAAAAAAAAACAGCTGAACATTGGAACAAATGTATTAATCTATACTTGTACCGGAGCTTTTCAAGCTCTACAGATAGCAAGACAACAAATGGATGATAAAAAAACCTGCAGGAAATCAGTAAGTCAGAACACCAGATTGTTTTACTAGCTGGGATTTATCCTGTTATACCCTCTTTTTCTCGATAATTATTGTTAGCAACAAAAAAAGCACTATAAGTTACTATTACTACAATTTAACACTCAACGGAATCAAAACAGCGGTGAGCTAGTGCGCATCTGACTGACACCCCCACGGACCAGACTTGAGGCTACACGGGTGCCTGCACTCTGTTTCTCCCCCTGCAAACGCTCTCTGCCCTTGCTGCAGGGGAGGGCAGGGGAGGACACGCGGCTGACCCGCAGCAACCGGGTCCATGAGAGGTTGAACACTGCTGATACAGCAGGGAAGCAGCTGCCCCAATCTTCCCAGGAGACTTAGTTCCTGGAAAACTCCAGCCCAAAACCTGCTTACAGTACTAACACCAGGAGCACTTTCCTTTTCCCTCTGGGGCCCAGGAGTATAGAATTATCTAGGTTGGAAGGCACCTTAAAATCATCGAGTCCAACCATCAACCTAACACTGCTAAAACCACCACTAAACCATATCCCAAAGCATCACATCTACATGTCTTAAATACCTCCAGAGATGGTGATTCTGCCACTTCCCTGGGGAGCCTGTTCCAATGCTTGATAACCCTTTTGGTGAAGAGCAGGTGGCCCATGTCCAGGTGGCCCTTGTCCATGTGGCCCTCACCCAGGTGGCCCTTGCTACACTAATGAGGAGCTATAAGTTAGAGCAGGCTGAGGAGGGAGGAAGTTTTTCTGTTTCTCTGGCTGTGGTGTCTTCTGTATCTTGTGCTGTTTCTGTGCATGGAGGTGTATTTTGGGGCAGTATCTGTTTTCTGTACAGTGGATATTAAAGCACACCATCTGTGTGGACTCCTGGAGCTGCTGCACTATGAGGTGTGAAGGTGAGAAAGTGGCTTTGAGCAGTCTTATTTCCTCACTGCTTCTCAGGTGGGGGAAGAAGGGCATGTAGAGGTAGGAAGGTATGTACTGCTGACCTGACTTACTCGTCCTGGAAAAAATGGTAACTGGTGTGGAAAATGTATGCCCTGTGAGAGCAGGTCTGCCGCTTCTGTCTGGGTTACCCTGCTGTTGTGCTGGGAGGGGTGGGGGTGGTTGGATGGCTGTGTGGCATGACTGGCTTGCCTGTGGGCACCCCTGTCCCTGCTTTGTGTGTTCCTGTGCTGCTGGTAGGTAGGAATTCTGGTTTGGGCATGTAACTCTTCTTCAGTGATATTGCTGTGGGAAGCACTTGCTTGACCCATAATGTCTATTTTAGGAAGAGTTGCTATATTGCAGCTTGTGTCTCCCTCTGCTAGTGGGTAGTGCAGAAGATAAATGGTTTAGTTCCTTGTGCAGCATGGTTCTAACTTGCCCATCAACATGCTTTTTTTTTTTTCTTTTTCCCAAAAGAAATATAACGTGTGAGTTATGTGGGGGTGGTACACAGCTGTGCTATGTAGCCTGGCACATACCCTGGCCTGTAGTTCATTCTCACGGTGTGACAAGGTTGTACTGTTGGTCTACGGTTTTCTGTCCCCAGCTCTCCCCCTGCTCTCACCTTTGCTAATAGCAACTGCAGTGGTGAGGGGAAATTCTTCCCAGAATTGCACAGTTGGGAGATGCAGGTTGGGCTGAAATCTAAAAAGCCTTCAATCATCATCTAAAATATACTTCATTTCTTGAGCTCAGATATTCAAGACTGTACTTCAGTTGTCTGATACTTGTCTGTAAAAAATAAGCAGCTACTGTGGTATTCATTTGCAAAAAGTAATCAAAATATAGCATGTGACAAATTAAAAAAAAAACAACACCAAAACTGTTACTTCTGTGTTTTAAAAATTCAAAACACTGGAGAAACTCAATTCAAGAAAAAAAGGCTGTTCTTAGTTGGGGGTTTTGGTTGGCTTTTTTCCAGAATTGGGTACATAATACCTGCAATGTTTAGTAACTCTATTTTGCTTTTTCATCTTCAAGCTAAGGTCATCTTTAAAAAGACAAAAATACTAACTGGTTGAAGGGGAAGAAATCATACTGCATGTTCATTTTTGGGTTAGAAATCACTGAAATCCTTATTTTGTATGTGTGCTTTCTGTGGTTTTTATTGATTTGAAAGTCATGTGTTGTGTTTGAGAGGTAATAATTCCCTTTGAAACTAAGGACACTTGATGTTGCAAATCTTCTGTAATAATAGAGGAATGGTGCTATTTACTCTGAATAGATTTTATTAGTCTCCTGACTGTAGATTAGATCCCTCAAACAGGAATTTGTGAAGCTGAAGTATGTCACTATGACTTCAGTCAGTAAATCGGTAACAAAACCCTCCAGCGTCCTGTTCCTTCCCTCTGCTCGAGAGAGCCGCTTCCTCAACTCTGCCAAAGCCAGAAGGGCTCGCAGTGAATCTTCTGAATGGGTGTGTTTTGCTTCTCCACTTCTCCTGTAAATATCACTGCAGCTGCTGAAAGTCTTATGTGTCTGTTAAAGGTTGAAGGAGTTTCCTTTCTCTGAGTAGACCCACTAAAAGGAAAGTGGGCAGTTAGTGAATATAACGTGCTTTATTTAAATGCCTTTTGGAGAGTCCTTTTTCTTGACGCTTTGCTACTTTCCCAAATGTTGATTGAAACATGGAGCTTTTGGGGACAGTATAATCTGCAGTTACAATTGTATCTCCATGTGTTTAAGCAGAGTGCATCTTTAGCAGGATCTAAATGAAAGTGTGCCCAAAACTGAACTGGTACCCTTGTCCTCAGTCACCTAAAATGTCTGTGTCACAGTTACTGGGTAAACCAGGACACTACTGTGTGGACTTCTATGACTAAGTGTGTAATCTTCTGTCAGCTTAACATTACCCTTGTTGATTTATGCTTGAGAAGTACTGTTTGCAGTCTCCTGGTACTTCTCTCTATTTCTAGGCAATCTTACCTTCTCTGCTATCACAATGTTTCCTAGGCTACTTCCTTAGTTTTCTTTCTGTAAGCTTTTCGTTGTCAATTCAATTTCTCTGAATTTTGAAAGTTTATATGGAAAATTTAGTTCCTGAGCATTCTGTCACCAGAATAATGTTGTTCCATATCTGAAACAACTTTGTTATGTAATTAGGTTGAAGAAAAGCATCTTGATTTGCCTGTACTTCTAAGTGTAGCTACTGACAGAAACAGTGACCTGTGCAAGAGCAGTCTGTTCATCAGTAAAGGTTAACAAACACCTAAATTCATTTCTTGGGCTCAGTTCCCTCTGTGTATGCTGGAGTAGGACAGATGCTTTTACCTTTTTGTAGTTCAGCCACAACCACACTGGTGAGATGCAGACATGTTGCTTTATTATCTTGTTGGTGTTTCTGCCCAAAATTTACCTTTACTTCCTTTCTGCATGGTCTGATGGAGGTAGAAAAGCTGTTCCTACTGCTTTCAGTAAGGAAGAATTTAAGTGGTTGGAGGTGGAGGCTCGCTTCTGAGAGGCAGTAGGTTGCAGCTACCCTCTCTCTCCCTTGTGCCCTGGGGCCTTGCAATGTGCCCCACTGCTATGGAATTGAGGGGACAGAACCTTCCTTTGGTTCTTGGGAAAGTAAAAGGAGGGTGTTTTGGGGTGGTGGTGCCTGTGGATGCAGTGAGTGTGGAAGGCAGGGTAAGTGAAGGGAGCCCCTGGCTCAATCATCCCCCCGCCCCCCACATTCCTCTGTTGCCTCCAAATCAGTCTTCCTGACCCCAAACCTGAGGGCAATGCAACTGTCCTTCCTTTCCCTTCCCATCCCCCCCTTTTGGCTGCAGCAAATTGCAAGCTGTGCTGCAGCTGCTGGGCAGCCTTGATCCAGTGTGACTTGAGCTGTTGTAGTCAGCTCTCCTACCTCTGACAGAAGTGGCAAACAGAAGCCCCTTTGCTCAGCCAAGGTGCCACCGCTGCGGTAGTAACTGGGCAGAGATAGGAGTGTGTCTTTGGGTGTCTCTGCCCTACTGCACTGAGCTGCTTCTTGAAGAGTTATGCAATGTATTTTGGAGAAAACATAGTCTCTTCTGTGATTGTGAGATGAAAATGTGAAGTCACAAAACTTACTGTGGCCTTGTGCATCAGGAAAGCTTTCACTACAGCTAATTTTTATTGAGCCTGTTTAACTAGTGCTTTTTAGTGTAATGGGGAATTACCGCTTTGGTGGGGAATATCTCAGAAGCTTGCACAGGGTATTGCTGTGTAAGAGGTTACTTGACTGCATGCTCCTGAAAGTCAGTATCTTTGCCACAAGAGTCCCTTAATCTTTTATTGGGTGCAAGAGGGAGCAGATAGGACTAGCCTGTGTTTGGCAGCTCAGCTCTCCAATTGGTTAATGTCTGACATGGCAGGGAGGCTAACGGGCTCTGGATGTTGGGAAAACTGGCAGCAAAACAGCTCAGGCTTTCCAGCTGTGTAGGCCCACTGGTGCAAGCATGATGCAGATATCCAAACTGCTTGTGGAGCAACCTGTCACCACTTGGTTGAGTGTAGGTAGCACTCAAGTGGAATGTATAGCGGAGACAGGTCTTGGCTAATGCCATGTGATGGCACTTGGTGCTGCTTTCAGTCTTCTGCACTGGCTCATGAGCCCCAAAGGTGCACAGACTATGAGGCCAGGCCCAACATCGTACCTCAACTAAACCGATAGCATGGTGCAGGAACACAGTGGGGCTCCTGCTGTCCTGCCAGTTAGCCCTATTGGGGACATCAACTAAGCTGTGTCCGTACTGACAGAGGTTGGTCTACTCCAGATATCTGACTTAGGGTTTCTGTTTTCCAAGGCATCTTTTCCAGTATTTAACTATTGAGTAATATTAAGAACTGATTAATGTAGGATGTGTGAAGTACCTGCAGACTTAACGCAGATGATTAACAAGGATTAATATGAAAAGCGTTCCCTCTTCCACAGCTCCTAGTGGCGTTCATCCCTTCTGCAAGGGCACCAGATTAGTTGGTAATAGCAGTCTGTTGTGCCCTTTAAACTGAAGAAGCCTGATCACCATTGTTGCTCTCTAAGCACTCATTTTAATACTCAGTCTAAGCCTTCTCATTAAATACAGGTGAGGAAGCCATAGCGTTGTAAAGCTTAAGAATTAAGCCGACCTCTCTCTGGTGCAGAGCATGTCATATTTCAGGAGACAGAGCAGACATGACTTTAATCTGAAAATGCTGAGCTATGAGCTTTGCAGGAGACAGATGCATGCTACTTTGATACCGAATGCTTTATTTTATCTGCCACCGCTTCCTTTTGTGTTTCTCGGGGATGATTTGGGCCTTTGAGCAACCTGGTCTAGTGGGAGGTTTCACTGCCCATGGCGGGGGGGGGTGGAACTAGATGATCTTTAAGGTCCCTTCCAACCTAAACCATTCTATGACCAGGCATGTACTTTACAACTAAATAGTAAATTACTTTGGCAGTAGTTGGGACATCTCTTATGTTGGCATAAGCAACATTTCCCCTGAGCCTTGCACACTTAGACATGTGTAGGTGGTGTATTGTGCTTCTCTCAATTTTCTGCACAAGTGATGAACATCCAAGTGCTGAAACTGAAGTAGCTAGTGCTGAGGCACTGAACAAAGACAGCTTCTGCTGAGGAAATGTAGTCATCTTGTTTTAGTAATGAGCTTAAAGCATTTCAACATCTGCTCTCAGGGAGTAAAAAGTAGTGTGGGGGATTTTGTTTGTTTGCTTGCTTTCAGTCAGGAAGAGAGCTTTTGATGACTTTGATATAAAAACCAAAAAAGCATGGGCAACTGAGGCTTCCTGCCAGCTAAGAATGATGCATAGTTCCTGTGCAGTCTAAAACCTGCCCTACTTTTACTAGTTTACTTCTAACATTTGACACTTACCCATCCACTACAGATATCATCCAACAGGCTTGGTTGCACAGATTATGGGAAACTAGTCACGCACCGTCCTTGGGATGGTGTAGTGACAGATTGAGGTTAATATGGGACTATGGTCTTGCTTTCTACTTCCTTGCTAGAAGGCTGCATTTTTATGGTAAACTAGAGAGGCTGTTGATGGGTCTGCATGTGGTAGATAGTGGGATGCGTGAATCTAACATGATTGCTGGGATGTGCTCAGACATCTCCACTTGCTGTTGAGATTCTGCTTGTGCATGGTCTGCGTATGCATTGCATTCTGCTGCTGTGCGCTGGCAGCAGTGTTGCCTTCATCACAGGGGGTGACCAATCCTTTAGCTGAAGGGTCTCCATCAGCAGGTCTTCTATGATTTCCTCCAGTTTATGCAAACCGTTTACTGTCAACGGATGTATTTTGAAGTGCTCTTTAAGTGTGAGTCAGTCTTTCTGTGTTCCTCCCATATCTATGCTTGTGTGTTGGAGAGGACATGTATGCATATTCCATAGGTACAAATATTCTACAGAATAAAAAGGCTAAAAGCTACTTGCTTGAAATCTGTGTGCGTATGTTGTGCAGGGCACAGCTCTTTCTGCCCCAGGAGGTCTATCCTTCTTTGCTGTGGTATGTGGCAGGAATCATTGAAAAGGACCAAAGAAACCTTTTTTTTTTTTNCTGCTCCTATTTTGTTCTTCTCTCTTAGGCAACCTTTGGGGAAACTTCAGCACACATTTCACTGTGCAGTCTGATTGCTTTGGAGATTAAGGGATGATTGGTGCTTGGGCCTCTTGTAGTTGAGCATTTAAGGCTTCCTGGGAGCCCTTTGGCAGCCAAAAATGGGATCAGACAGGCGATGCACTCAAATGGCTGAATGCTGTTTAGTGCGACATGTGAAAGGGACAGGGGAGGGTTACTATGTTGCCCCTAGCAATTTTTTTCCTCCCCCGTTCTACAATGCTATTGACACTTCAGAGACCTGGCCTTTTCTCAGTGCTGGCACCTGGGGCAATCCATCCTTTAAGAAAATGTTCCCTGTAGCTGTTGTGTGCCTGGGAGATACCAAATATGCAGTTTAAGTTTTAAGGCATGGTGCTGCAGCTGAACAGACAGGTAAGTGTTAGCCTTGACCCAAAAAGCTATGTGCAGGAAAGGAAGCTTCACTTGGGTGAAGACTTGATTGAAATTTTAAAAGGAAAAAGGGAAAACAAAACAAGTTGGGTAGATGATGCTGGTGTGGCAGTGTGGCCAGCCTAATAACAGGTGACATTTACATGGTGGCAAGTGGGAAGAGGCATTTAAACGCAGAGGGGGACCTTGGGAATGCCCTTGGAGGAGACAGTATTTTTTTGCTGGCTTCTATGTCAGTAGTACATGTTTTGGCCATGTTCTAGGTACAGGTAACTCTTTTTGCAAGGCTGTCTAGCTCAAGCTTTGAGTAAAGATGCATGTGCAGACGAATGCATGAGTTCTGGCATGGGGTGATTACATTAAGCCTAACACCAAAGTCATGAACCTAAGGTGTGTTGAGCTACTAGCAGAAAATATTTCTCCATGCTCCTTCCCTTTTGTGCATTAAATGGGGAAATAGTACTTTTCTTTTTCACAAAGCAGTGGAGGTGTAAGTTATTAGCGTAAAGTATCTTAATGCAATTTATAGGCAAAGCTCTTAAGAAATTTTCTTCTGCACTTATGTATCTCCTGCCAGTGTAGGAGTTACCATAACACAGCAGAATATTGATGTGTCTAATCCCCCACTCTGCATCTGGCAGCAACCATTAGCTAGTACTCAGGAGACAGGTAAAAATAGATTAAAAATCACCACGTAAGTAGTCCAGTGCTTTGTTACACAGGAGATAAAAACGCTTTTATACTCCAAAAGCAAGTTGAACTAATCTTTTTGCAATTCTTGGCCTAGTTAGCATATCTGCAAATATTACTTCTGCTAAACTGTGAATGTGGTTAACTAATCCTTCCTTAAGAAAAAAAATCCACGACTGCTTCTTGCTCTGACCAGATTGCTTGTGTGTCCTCAGAGACCAGTTGCTTTGAACTTCCGTCTGCTCCCTCGTGTGTTTTTGCCTCTGCTACTTTCCACATATGCCATCCCTCCTTTCCCTTCTATTTTTCTCCTGCTTCTGATGTGGTATTTTTGGAAGCAGACTATTCCAAATTTTGTGATATTCAGTTCATTTTCTGATCCAATGTCTCTGCAAGCAGATCATAGGGAGACTTGGGGAGGGAAGCATGGATTTTTCCTTTACTCCATTCATACTAAAGAATGTCAGTCCTGGTTGTCCATTAGATGTTACTCTAATGAAAATAACTGATCATTTTGTAGTGATACAATTATTTCTACAACTACATGGTTAATCTTTTGTTTCGAATTCTTTTTAATTACATGAAATATTCCCATTTCTAATATGGAAGAACTTAGTTTGCTGAATACTTAGATGTCTACAAGTTTCAGATTCCTAAAGATGCTTTTCATCACAAATAAAGATTCTAGCAGAATACTGAAATCACTAAGAAGAAAATCGGTATCCTTATTAATAAAGGAGACCCTGTTCTTGCAAAATCTCTAGGCAAAAATAGTTCCAAAGATTTGGATTACTCTGAGTAAATGCAGCAAAATAAAGGGAAAGAAGTGACTGAAAGCCACATTCTTTGAATCTTTTTTTTTTTAGCTGAGGTTGAAAAATTCTGCTTTTTCTTTAGGCAGGGATAAGGGATGGAATATAAAATGCATGCTTTTGTTAGTCCAATAAGCTCGAACAGTCAATTTAGGTCTAATTTGTATCTTGGTGCTGAAAGAGTGCAGTTGAGTCTACTGCAGGATACATGCTTTAAGCTTACAGCAGAAATATATATGCCAAAGCAAAAACAAGAGCTCATCACTTGCTTTTCTCTTTGTTTGTACCTTATGCATTTTTAGACTGATCAAACAGATCTGGAAATATACTGGGTTTTTTTGATATCCCAGTTCGGTGATAGATTAATACTTAGAATCATAGGATTGTTGAGGTTGGAAGGGACCTTTAAGTTCATAACCTAACCTGACAAAAACCACTTCTAAACCATATCCTCAAGTACCATGTCTACCTCTTTTTTTTTTTTTTTTTATAAACACCTCCAGGGATGGTGAATCCACCACCTCCCCGGGCAGCCTATTCCAATGTTGGATAAACCTTTCAGTGGAAAAAAAACTTTCCTAATATCCAACCTAAACCTCCCCTGGCTTAACTTGAACCCATTTCCTCTCGTCCTATCACTTGTCCCTAGGGAGAAGAGGTCAGTCCCCATCTCTCTACAACCTCCTTTCAGGTACTTGTAGAGAGTGATAAGGTCTCCCCTCAGCCTCCTCTTCTCCAGGCTAAACAGCCCCAGTTCCCTCAGTCGTTCCTCATAAGACTTGTCCTCCAGACCCCTCACTGGTTTCGTTGCCCTTCTCTGGACACGCTCCAGCACCTCAATGTCTTTCTTGCAGTGAGGGGCCCAAAACTGAACACAGTACTCGAGGTGGGGTCTCACCAGTGCCGAGTACAGGGGGATGATCACTTCCAGAGTCCTGCTGGCCACACTATTCCTGATACAGGCCAGGATGCCATTGGCCTTCGTGGCTACCTGGGCACACTGCCGGCTCGTATTCAGCCTTCTGTCCACCAAGACCCCCAGGTCCTTCTCCGCTGGGCAGCTTTTGAGCCACTCCGCCCCAAGCCTGTAGCGCTGCATGGGGTTGTTGTGACCCAAGTGCAGGACCCGGCACTTGACCTTATTGAACCTCATACCACTGGCCTTGGCCCATCGATCCAGCCTGTCCAGATCCCTCTGGAGAGCCATCCTACCCCCAAGGAGATCAACATGCCCACCTAGCTTAGTGTCATCTGCGACATCTACCTAAGGAAGCATGTAACTGCCTGTCTCAAGAATTAAGTGAATTTCTTGGAAAAGATGTAAAAATACTAGATCTGCATGCACATATGTTTAACTTGACTGCAGATGCAATGATCCCAAATTTATTACCTTGATTTGGTTCCCCTAGGATTATCTGGACGTGCCCCACTTGCCCAGTTCCTGCTGTTCCAGACACTTTGTTATTGCTCTCAGCCTGCGGCATCCACGCTTTGTGTCCCAAAGGCTAAAATGCAATCCTGTAAATGAGAGCTAAACAGAGTTTCTAAAAATCAAGACAACACGTGATATAATCGTGTACAATCTTCATATATCTTCACTGGGAACATGTGTCTTGTTGATTGATGAAGGTCTCTGCCTTCTGTAAAGCAAGTGTGGGTTTGCGCTCTGTATTTGTTGCGCTTGATCTTGGCTCTGGCCTCCCAGCTGTTGGCATTACAAGGCTGTTTGGGAGACTCTGAATGTCAGGTTAAAGGTAGTAAGTATGTCTGCCTCTCATGTGTTGCTGGGGAAGAAGCAGGGGCAGAACACAAGAGCCAGGGAGTGTGTAGCAGCCAGCTACTGTAGCTTCTGATTTCAGGTATGTGTCTGTTATGTGATTGACATCACTCCCACTACACTTTTTTTGTGAGCAGTAAGTAAAGGCAGTAATCTAGATATTTAATTGCTCAATCTGTAACGCAGATGAAGCTGCATAATTGGTGTTACAAGTCGGTAGTTCAGTGTTGGCACAGATGTCAGGAAAAGTGTTCATATTCTAGCACAGAAGTAAAAGACTGAGTTCTTGTGCAGTATCTGAAGGCATGGCTCTATTTGTGGCTCTGGTTGAGGTCTGACTTTTTTTTTTGTTATTATGGTGGGTGAATTTCACTTTCTCTCCTAACCCTGCTTGCCATTTAGATTTACAGGGAGCTTATTTGTCTTAAATAGAGTTTGAGGGAGCTGAGATGGAAATGGAGAAGGGACACTGCTTGAATGTTCCTTTGTAGACTGGCAGAAGAGTTTTTTTTTTTATTCACTAAAACTTGCTTTGAATCTGTATAGCACTGCTGCTGTGGTATTTCCACAGCTTCCGACTGTGGCTTTTTGAGGGTGGAACAGAAGAAAAATGCACTCTGCACAGACTATTTATTTGTTCTGAAATGGTTCTTTGAAAAGCAGTGACTTAATTAGCAGTAACACCTTTCAGAACATGATGATAAAGTTGCCTGAACGAGGTAACATGCATGTGTTAACCCCAGTTTGAGGAGAACCCAAATCAACATCTGCATAAATCACTGTCTCTGCAGCTGGGTATCTGGTGCAATGTGTCATGCCTGTGTATAGTAAGGTTGTAATAGGCTGAGAGAGCTAAAGGAGGAGGAAATGACATCTGAATAGACAGCCTTTACTACAGGCTTCATAGTAAAGAAATTAAATAATAAAGCAAGTGATGAGTGAGATAATTCTTTAAGATCGGAATAATATCGGGCTTGGTAAACTTCAGATGTCCTTCTGTTAGCTGCACTCCCTGTCAAGATATTAGTGTTTCGAATGGGGGGCGGAACTGCCAGTTGGATTTTGAATTTTATTTCCTCCTTTACGCCCTGGCCGTGCCCCCTTCTCCCCTCCCAGGCACACAGCGGGGCGATGCGGGACAGACGGACAGCTCCCCCCCGCCCCCCC
>VZSZ01007119.1:414033-435583 GCA_013398815.1 Ibidorhyncha struthersii
AGCGCCTCGGTGCTGCCCCAGAGCTGGTGAGATGGGGCGGGATGAGGAGCCGTCGCCGCTCGGCGCGGGGAGAGGCTCGGCTCGCCAACCTGTTGCCCGACAGCCGGAGTGGCTGGTGGGGGGGGTCCGCGCCGCTCCCCGCCGAGCCCGGCTGCCCTCCCGCCCGCTCCTGCACCACGCTTGAGCCGGAACCCTACTCCGGGGAATTTTGGGGGTGAACGTAGGGGAAGAAGCGGGTAAAACGGATGGCAACCCGCAAAGTGGGCTGAGTAGGACTTGGGCTCAGGTTTAAACACGAAGAGTGTGATCTCTAATCTGAGGCTAGCCTAGCTCCGTGGCTCGCTTCTGTTTTGATTTCTCAGCTGCCTTGCGTTTGCTTTAGCGTCAGCACAAAATTCAAGTCGGATCCTTGTCAGTTCCCTCCGAGCACAAGGCTGAGCCTTCAGGATCACGTTGGAAACGCAACGCTGTGATAACTAGCTGGCTGCTGTGCTACATACGCTTGTGATTTGTGTTGAAGAGTTTTCATCACCTGCAATTTAAGATTGTCTTGGGTCAAAAATGGGGTCATCTTTTTGTGCAGCAATGGGCATAGTGGATTCCTGAGTATTTCTGGGGCTCTTGAGTGCTGCAGTAAAACCAAAGTATTCCTGGTCAGCTGTTTCCAGCACAGGATACACATTTGTAACAGGAGGTAGAAATAGATGAGTGAAACTTGTGAGGGGTGTGTGTGTGTTTACTTCATAACGCTCCCCACCCCCCAGCTTTGTTGATCAGAGTACTGTAACAGGGGTTTGGGGAGATGGATAAAGGGAGTGTAACTTAACCGGCCAGGTTACAGGGAACACGAAACACTCGTCTCAAAAGAGGAGTTATTGAGTTGTGGAAGAGGTTTCATACGGAGTGTTAGTTTGTTTATTTAAACAATGTGGCAGAAGTGATACTAGCATAGCTCATTCTGGAGTTCCCAGGTTACGAACGAGTTTGGGGGGGCTTGCAGAGGTTTTTATTCTGTAAGTCACTTCTGAGTGCTGCCACTTGCTCCACTTTGCATGATGCCAGGAATCTGAGTGCTAACAAACAGCTTGTATCTGGGAAACAGCGTATTGTTCCTGATTTTTGTTTTAGTAGTCAGCTGACACCCTGTTAAATCACTTTCCCAACAAGAAGATTTGTATAACTATACTTATGGTGAACAGTTTTCTGCTGAACATTGTAGAAATGGTGCTTTTCTCCCTCCCAAGTGTGCCTTTCCATTGACCACAATATTCAAAGTACATGTATGTGCTTGCTATCTGCCTTCCTCTTTCTCTTAAAATCAACTTGTTTTGTGTGTTTCTGCTCCAGACAGAAAACAGTTCAGTCATTGCTCAAATTGCTTCTTCTGCCATCAACTTCTGGAAGAAAAACTTCCCTAGATCATAGGGTAAGCTTCTGCATTTAAGGCCCAATGTCCACTGCTTGGGACAATAGCTTTCTATTGTCACCACTTCTGTTGGTAGAGGACCTTTAGACTTTTCTTCCAGAATAAACCATGTGGGGTCTCCTTACCAAGTGTAATTGACCCATTGCAAAGCAAGTTAATCAGGTGCTTGCTTTGTTTTTTTTTTTTTTTCTTTCTTGCATTTCCTGCTTTAGGGAGTACCATAGCTATGAGCTACACTGTTCTATCACTTTTGCTAAGATTTCACTTACAAAAAGTTTAGAGCATTAAGGAATTACAGGCATAAACCCTTGCAGTTTAGATGAGAGTGAGATAGAGCACCGTTTATTGTCTTATTGCTATCTCTAGCCTTGTTAAAGATATGCTATAGCTTATAACCCTTTTAAACCATGCTGTAGGTAGAATTCCTGAAGTACTGTTTGCTCAAGTCTAGTTAAGGCATGTAGAAATAAACTTGCTCTTGTGGGCTATTGTCCATAAAGACCAGTTGTCTTTGTGATGGCATTTGGTCTTTAATGAGCTGAATGAGGCTTAAACACTAATGATTGGACTGCTTCAAGGGAGCTGTCACAGGCTCTGAATCTGTGTGGGATAAAATGTTTTCATGATTGTCTGCAAGTTGTTCTTTTTCACAGAAGCTTTTCACAGTTAGGCGAGGAGGGAGACAGTTTCATTCTTTTATGCATATGGACCTCTTTCTCCTCCCTTTCCTTAATGCCAAAAACCCTTTTAAAATAGAGGCATCTATGAGTGTCTGTGCATGACTCAGGTGAATGACTTGCAGATATTAAAGACAGCACTTATAATAAATCAATTGCTTGATAAGGAAGAGTGCATTGAGGGCATGTTCTGTATTGTGTTTGTATAAAGGAAATTGGAGCAAAATCCTGTTTCTTTCACCTGTTGACTCAGGAGGTCATTAGCTGTGTCTGACAAGTAAGCAAGAAAACTGGGATATTTGCTGGGTCTGGAATTTCTTTGTAGGTAGGCAAAGTTATTGATCCCTTTCAAGCTGGGTGGATGGGGCAGTGAATTACAGCCTTGGGAATATTTTCCTGTGGAAGGGCTGTGCGATTGAGCTCTGTGTAATCTTTCTACCTAAGGGTTCATCATTTAATAGATTTCAGCTGAGCATCCATTAAATAACAATATTTAAATGGAAGATGTGTGTTTAGAAAATTTTGCACTGTGTATGCACATGTTCCCTCTTAGCAAGAAATACTGTTCCAGTTCTCTAGTTTTAGTTTATGCGTGTGTATTGGGCTTGTCTGGCAAGGTTTTGGTAGTGGTGGGGCTGCAGGGGTGGCTTCTGTGAGAAGCTGCTAGAAGCTTCCCCTGTGTCTGATAGAGCCAATGCCAGCCGGCTCCAAGATGGACCCACTGCTGGCCGAGGCTGAGCCTGTCAGTGAGGGTGGTAGCACCTCTGGGATAACATATTAAAGTAGGGGGGAAAAAACATGCACAACTGCAGCCAGAGAGAGGAGTGAGAGTATGTGAGAGCAACAACTCTGCAGACATGAAGGTCGGTGAAGAAAGAGCAGGAGGAGGTGCTTCAGGTGCTGGAGCAGAGATACCCCTGCAGACCCCGGTGAGGCAAGCTGTCCGCCTGCAGCCCATGGATGTTAATGGTGGAGTAGATATCACCTGTGGCCCTTGGAGGACCCCACACCAGTGCAGGTGAATGTGTGAAGAAGGCTGTGACCATGTGGGAAGCTCCTGCTGGAGCGGGCTTCTGGCAGGACCTGTGGAACCATGGAGAGAGGAGCCCATGCTGGTGGAAGTTTGCTGGCAGGACTTGTGACTCTGGGGGGGACCCATGCTGGAGTATCCTGTTCCTGAAGGACTGCACCCCCTGGAAGGGACTCACACTGGAGCAGTTCATGAAGAACTGCAGCCTGTAAGAAGGACTCACATTGGAGAAGTTTGTGGAGGAGGTCCCTGTGGGAGGGGCCCCATGCTGGAGCAGGGGAAGAGTGTGAGGAATCCTCCCCTGAGGAGGAAGGAGTAGCAGAGACAATGTGTGATGAACGAACCACAACCCCCATTCCCTGTCTACCCGTGCTGCTTGGGTGGGGAGGAGAATTTGGGAATAAAGTTAAGCCTGGGAAGAAGGGGGTGGGGTGGGAAGGTGTTTTTAACACTTGATTTTAGTTCTTAGTATCCTGCTCTGATTTGGTTGATAGTAAATTAAGTTCATTTTCCCCAAGTTGAGACTGTTTTGCCTGTGGCGGTAACTGGTGAGTGATCTCTGTTTGTCCTTATCTTGACCCAGGAGCCTTTCATTATATTTTTTTCTCCCCTGTCTGGTTGAGGAGGGGGAGTGATAGAGTGGCTTTGGTGGGAACCTGGTGTCCAGGCAGGGTCAACCCACCACATTATTCATAATCTTGTTTAGTCTTTCATTCATTTTTGTGCAATTTCTGTGATGAACCTGGCTTTGACTATTCATCAGCAATTTTAATAGTGCCACCATGCTCTTGCTTTCCCCTGTATCTCTTAGCATTTTATATATCTTGGAGAAAGCAGGTCCTCAGGGATCGAAAGCTTAACTTACTTGTGCTAAGTGTGGAACATGTCTGCTACAGTAATATAAATTTGGATTTAACCGACTAAAAGTAAACTGACTGTATCTTGTGCTAGAACTTGGGTTAGAATTGTGTCTTTCTCAATAACATATATTTACAAGACTTTCTTTCCTCTTTTTTGCCTTTCTGTTGACTAGCCTGTGGTGGAAGATGCTGCCCTGGATGAAGAACCTGTAAAAGAGGTAAATCTGTTTACTCATGGATTAAACAAATGTTAGGAAATTATTATAATATCTTCTTCCTTTGTGGAAACAAAATGCCTCTGGTGGTACTTAATGTGTTTCTAGCCTTGGAGATGCAAAACCAACCCATTTTTTGGTCTCTATTGCAAGGTCAGGTGAAAAAAAGAATAGACTTGTTCAACTAGAGTTCAGAGAACTTTATTTTACAGATATTATCCTTGTGCTGGTTTGCCAAGAAAGAAGAAAAAACTTCTTGAGGTGTATGGATTTCCTGCAGAGAAGATCTTGGAATGACCTCAAAAAGAGTAGCTGTTGTCATAACAATGCTTGAGTATTGTGAATTATGCCTGATGATCCCCAAATACTACTACATTTTGAATTCATTCTTGTTTGTCCACTAGCCTGGCTCTTCATCCCGAGCAAGACTGAGCTAACTCTTTCCTTCAACTTAATCTATTGTTTGTATTACTGTAGCATTGTACTATTGTGCTAATTAAAAAAAAAAAAAAACCAAACAAAAAAACCCCAAGAAAATCCTGAAACCTACAGGAAAAACACAAGTCTTGCCTCAAAGTGTTTAAATCTCAAATATGAGAGAAGGTGATGTGAAGATAGAAAGCAGGTGAGAACAAATCAGTGTTCACTGTTATGAGCTGAGGGGAAAGCTTGACTGTAAAACTGCCTGCTGCTGGTCCCAGGTATCAGTATGAGGTGCTGCTGGCTTGTGTAGAGTAAACCAAGGTGTGCTCGAAAGATTGTTAGGCATTTCCTGACTTCAAAAAGTGAAGGAGACTGCAGCCTTCCTTCAATCCTGAAGTGATTCAAAGATGCGTGTCTAAATAGCCACCTTTGAACACACGAAGCTTCCCAGTATCTCTTGCTCCTTGAAATTTCAAACTTACTTTTGTGATGTTTAGTTTTCGGTGCAAGGGTAAGTTTTTGTTATTTTCTACTATGTTAAAGGAATAGTTTTAACCCCTCTAATGATAGAAAGGAGGAAGAAGTCTTAGTTTTGAGCTCTGTGAAATGGATGCAACTTCCAAATATATTTTTTTCCCTCCTTTTCTGTTTCTTAAAAAGACAGCACTAAATTACTCTTCAAAAAGCCTGGGGCTGAAATTAAGTGCAGGTAACTGGGTTTATCACATTATCTTTGAGGATATTGCTGAAGATTAAATTTCTGGTTTGTGGGTTTGGGTTTCAAGACGATTTTTTTTTTTTTTGTGAAGACAGCCTTCGTTTCCCAAATGAATTTAAACCTAGTTAATTTTCATTAGGAATGCATCTTAGAATTCTTAAGTTTTAAATTTGGCAGAGAAAAATTGCATGTAATGACTACTTATATAGAAAGCTCAGTCCTGTGCTCTCTTATTTTTGGATGCATTTACTGCGGTAAGTATTACAATTTGCAATTTTGTATCTGTAATTGCATCTAGCTCTCTGTATGTCTGCTCCTGCCTCAGCAAGGCAATTGCAGTCTGTGTGCCGAGTGGGAGGATGTACTTATGTCTGATTGAAAAACCAGCCACACTTGTGCATTATAAAACATACACAGTGACCACTAACAAATCATTGGCAGTGAAATATTGCTGTCCAATGTAGAGAACCCTCACTCTTCACTTAACTTTCCCCCATGTGCCTTCATTATGCAGTACTACAGAAAAATACATTAAGAAAAACTGGTTTTCACCTTTACTCTGCTGCTGTCACGTTATTTCAGCCCTTTACTGGCTTAGTCTGTAGGCCTGATCTATTTCTATGAAGCTTGCATCTTACTGTACTGGTATTGTAGGAAAGAATGATCTACTGTTCTGGTGACTTTCTTACTAATAGCTGTACCATGTCCAAGCTCAAAGCCAATTTTTTCAGGAAACATTAAAGCATGACTTAAGGGGTGAGTTTAAATCATGTGATGCAATGGATCACATTTGCTTGAAGGATGTTCTTGTAAATAACCTGCTTTAGGCTATGTTGGCCTCCTACTGTTTCTCCTATCCTGTGTATAGTACAGGCAAATGAGGTGGTGGCACAATGCATTATGAAAACTGCACTCCTTGTCCATCAACAGCAAGATCAGATCTCGGAAAGCAAATTCTTTAAATGTCTTGGGTGTCATTGTTGGATACAGCAAGTGTTTCTGAGGCACATCTTGGTCCTAGAGCACTGTGTGTCAGCTCTGCTCTAGAATTGTTGCCTTGATTATGCAGGGTTGTTGTCACCAGGGTGTTCCCCTAGGAGGTCCTCCCAAAGCCATGGACCCTGTTTGTCCCGCCACAAAGGCAAGCAGGTTAGCTGATGGGAATTCCCTTAAGAGAGAACTTCAAACTGCCACGGCAGTCCTTGCTTAGACTTGTGGGATGCAGTTTTTCCATACAGTGATTCTTTTTGGCAAACCGGCCTTTTTTGATAGGGAATGGTAAGTTTGACTACATGTGATCATTAGAGGCTCAGACATACTTCAGCAAGGGTGCTGTGCCTTGTAGTCTGATCTAGGTCCAAGTTAGGCATTGATATTCTATCTAAATCCTCCATGAAGGTGCAGTTGGCAGCAAAATTCTTTGTCACATCTTTCTAAAATAGTGAGCATGCGTGCAATACAGCTCACAGTACTTTGAAATTACAGCATTCAGAAGCTAGAGTGTAACATTGCTTTGAGCTGGTTTTCTGTTTCAAGGGACTTTGTATGCTCTAATTGAAAGCTTGCATGGGACTTTTGGGGAATGTAGAGGAGACATGCAGTGGAAGTGCTGATGTCCAACCAGAAGCAGAACTGCATAAATCTTCTGAAGTTTTGCTCTATGAAAATTGCATGGCAAAACTGAAAATAGAAGGACCTAGGCTTACTGTTAACCCTTGTACAAAGTTTCCGAAGACATGTATAACTTCTCGTGATCCTGTGCACTCTTGTGCAAATATGAATAATAAAATTGGAGGGAGAAAAGGGTGGTTGCTGTGTGTGTAGTCTCATGACAAGCATGCATTGCAGGCTCTACCACTGTCCAGAGAGGATATGAATTTATGGGATCCTCAATGAGGGATCAAACTCTTACAACTAATGGCAGTAACAGCTAATGTGATAGCATTTAGGAGCTGAAGAAAGATTGTGTTGAATGATCACAGTTAGGAAAGCACAAAACATCTATAGCAGTAAAAACTTTACATTTGTTCTTCTAGTGCTGCTTTTATCAAGGCAATGATAAACGCTCATAGCATCATAGAAAGCTGATGTTGGAAGGTGCCTCCAGAGATCCTCTAGTCCAACCCTCCCTGCCCTGCTCAGAGCAGGGTCAGCTACAGGAAGGTGCTTGGTATGGCATCCAGTTGGAGCCTGAATGGACTTCACAACGTCTCTGGGCAGCCTGTTCTAGTGTTTAATAGCCCTGAGAGCAAGAATGTTTTTCTCATGTTTAAATAGGATTTCCTGTGGTTTGGTTTGTGCCCACTGCTTCTTGTCCCTTCACTGGATACCACCGAGAAGAGTTTGGCTCTGTCATCTTTAAATACTTGAAGGGAGGAAGTATACATCTTGGTAAGATCCACCCTTATTCCTTCCCTGCCCCTCTGCATTATCTTCTTCAGGGGGAACATTTACATCTTATTCAGGCTTCCCTTTTGGGTCAGATCCTGTCATCCCTTGATCGTTTTTGTGGTTGTCCACCTTCACTGGACTTGCTCTAGTATGTTCGTGTCTCTTGTGAACTGGAGAGCCCAGAATAGGATGCTACTCTAGATGTCTCGGCAGTGCTGTGTAGAAGGGAAGGACTACCTTCCTTGACCTGCTGTGGCAACACCTTTTCTAATACAGCCCAGGGTGTTGTCAACTTTCTTTGCCAAAAGGGTGTGTTGCTGGCTCGCATTCCAACTTGTCCACCAGGATCCCCAGGTACTTTTCTGCAAGGGTGACTTCTAGCTGCTTAGACCCCAGCCTGTAACAGTGCATAGGGTCGTTCTTCCCTAGGTGCAGGACCTTGCATTTCCATTTGCTGAACTTCAGGTAATCCCGTTTGCCACTTTCTCTAGTCAGTAAAGGTCCCTCTGGCCAGCAGCACGACTGTCTGGTGTATCAGCTATTCCTCCCTGTTTTGTAACATCTAAAAACTTGCAGAGTGTGTACTCTGTCTAATCATCCAAGTCATTAATGAAGATGTTAAACAATACTAGGCCCAGTACTGACCCCTGGGGTATGCTACCAGTGACTGGCTTCCAGCTGGACTTCATGCTGATCACAGCCCTTTGAGTACAGCAGCTCGGTTTCTGATCCACCTCACTATCCACTTATCTAGTCAATACTTCATCAGTTTGTCTGAAATGATGATATGGGACACAATGTCAAAAGCCTTAATTAATCAAGGTAAAAAACACTCACTGCTCTGCCCTCATACACCAAAACAGTCATCTCTTTGTAGAAGGCTGCCAGGTTGTTTAAGTCCCATTTTCTGCTTCACAAATTTATGCTGACTACTCCAAATCATCTCCTTGTCATTCATATGCTTGGGAATTCTTTCTAGAAGGATTTGCTTCATCTTTCCAGGGATCAAGGTAAGGCTGACTGGATTGCAATTCTCTGGATCTCTTCATTCTTGAAGGTAGGACTTTACATTTTGCTTTCTTCCAGCTCTCAAGAAGCTCTCCTAATTGCCATGAGTCTTCAGAGTATTGAGAGTGGCCTCACAATGACATCAGCCAGCTCCGTCAGCGCTCATGGATATATCTCATCAGGTCTCAGAGGTTGTTTTTTTTTTTTTTTTTTTTTGATATGTCTGGTTTGTTTAAATGTTATCTAACATGACTCTCACAGAATGGTGAGGATCAGAAGGGACCTGGAGATCATCTAAGTCCCACCCCCCTGCCAGAGCAGGGTCACCTACAGCAGGTTGCACAGGATGGCGTCTGTTTTGAATGTCTCCAGTGTGGGAGACTCTACCACCTCTCTGGGCAGCCTGTGCCAGTACTCTGCCACCATCAAAGTAAAGAAGCTCCTCTTCAAGTCCCTCTTCCACCAAGGGCAAGTCTGTCTTTCCCACCTGTCTCAGCAGACTTTTGGGAATCCCAAGCCCCTGTTACCAGTAAAGACCAAGGCAAAGAAGGCACTGGGAACCTTGGTGGCCTTGTATCCTTTGTCACCATCTCCACTTCCGCACTTAGCAGCAGGACCAAAGGTATTCTTTTTGCTACCTGTAGCAGCCATTCTTGTTGCCCTCCATGTCCCTCACCAGATCTAACTGCAGGTGGGCTTTGGCTTTCCTGACACCATCACTACATAGAATCATAGAAGTATAGAATGGTTTGGGTTGGAAACGGACCTTAAAGATCACTTAGTTCCAATCCTCCTGCCATGGGTAGGGACACCTTCCACTAGATCAGGTTGCTCAAAGCCCCATCCAACTGGGCCTTAAACACCTCCAGGTATTGGGGCATCCAGAACTTCTCTGGGCAACCTGTTCCTGTGTCTCACCACCCTGAGAGTAAAGAATTTCTTCCCAATAGCTGATCTACATCTACCCTCTTTCAGTTTAAAACCATTACCCCTTGTCCTATCACTACACTCCCTGACAGAATCCCTCCCCATCTTTCCTGTAGGCCCCTTTTAAGTACTGGAGGGCTGCAATAAGGTCCCCCCCAGAGCCTTCTCTTCTCCAGGCTGAACAACCCCAACTCTCTCAGCCTGTCCTCATAGGAGAGGTGCTCCAGCCCTGCTTGGATAGTCTCCATATTCCTCCTGGTCACTTCTCTGTGGTTCCTCCTCTCATATACTTCAGTTCCATGTCTGAGTTTTGTCAGAGGTTCCTTGTTCATCCTTTCAGGTCTCCTGCTGCCTTTGCATTATTTCCTCTTGGTCAGTGTGACCACATTTTGAGCTTTAAGACTCACCTCCTCCAGAATTAACCAGCTCTCCTGGACTCCTCTTCCTTCCAGGGTCATCTTGGTAACTGCAACCAATACTGCCCTTGAACTTCGCATTCCTCACCAATACTTCCTTGTTTGTAAAGATCAGGTCCAGCAGAACAATTTCCCTCATTAGCTCCTTGATCACCTGTGTCAGTGCATTTATTAATGCAGAAATCTCCTGGATTGCTTGTTCACTTTCAGAAGATGCCAGGGTGGATAAACGGGATACTTTGAGGATCAGGGACTGCATACATAATGCTTCTTCCAAATATCTGAGGAAAGCCTCTACTTCTTCCTGGTCAGGTCTTCTGTAGTAGGTACCAACCACAGCATCAAGGCACATCTGTGCTAGTGTAATGCTGAACTGCCAGTAACAGCCCCTCTTTCAAAGGTGCTCAAGGAGTATTCAACAGAGACAATGGAGACTGTTTCTAGGCTGTTTGTGATCATCACTAGGATTATCTTAAAACAGCTTAACTAGTGTACGCAAGTACTAGAATTGCCGGTATATAAAATCATTTCTATGACCAAAAAAAAGCAGCTAACTTAAAGCAGGTCAGAAAATTCTAGTCTTCCATTCAAAAAGTTGCTTTTGTTGCAAAATTGGAGAGGTGGTGATTGTTGTGTTTTCTTTTTTTTTTTTTTTTAGTAGTATCTGGTGGACTTTCCCTTATGTCTCCCACTTCAATTGATCAAAGGTCTCAATACACCTAGTATGGACTACTCTGTTTATGAAAACTAATGTATATTGTGGATGACTTCTAATAGTGATCATAATGACTGCTTAGCGAAGCAGAAAAACCCTAAAAAATCCACATCTCTGGTTAAGCTTGCACATCACAGGTTAATGTGCGTATTGAGGATCTATAAAACAGATTAACTGTGTAAATTTCTCTGCTTCATGAGTTGTGTATTTTAGTCATCAGGAATGATCACTGAACATAAGCTTGTCCTGGGGCAGGAAATTATTAAAGAGAATGACTGAAGTTTCTTGGTAATTTGGTTTTATATGTGTACACACACACACAAAAATCTGTGTCAGGGTCATAGGAACAGGCTGTCCTTTTAATGATCAGCCTCCTATTAGTTTTTCCCTGAATGAGTGGTATGGCACAGTGTAGAGAAGCATAACTATGTAATATGATGTAAAACTCTTTAGGAGGAAAGCCTAGCTAAAGTTGCTAGATGATGACAATACTATATTTATTTAATATGTTGCTTTTTAACTTCCTCCAGTTAAAAAAAAAAAAACAAGCAAAAAACAACAACAACAACAACAAAAAACCAAAAAAAACAAACAACAAAACCAATGGAAAACCCAAATCCTCACAATTAAGGAACCATGTTTAAAAAAAAAAATAGTCAAAGTAATGAAAAGTTACTTTCTTATCAAGCAATGGATTATTATCACAATAAATAAGTAACTTTGAGTCTAGGTATTATGCTACACACCTCTCTAAAGAGAGATGTATGCAAGTCTCTGGGATGACTTGTTTCTTTTTATGAAAGTAGATACTGAGTGAGGTCAAATGCAGGCCTTCATTTGATTACTGGAAAATTATGACCTTGCATAGATGCCTACAAAATTACACTGGTGATGTATTTAAGAAACAAATTAGGGTTTTTTTTTTCTCCTTTCCACTGTTCTTGGAGAATGTCATGTAGGTAGTGTAAGCTGTTTTACCTTAAGTAAATATTTAAAACTTCTAAAAAATCTCAAGGACTTAGCTTTTATGAAGTATTTGGTAGGTAATAACTTTAACTTTAGAAATTATTTTTTTTTTCCTAAATATATTTAAGGAATTCATCCACAGTGTCTGTCTTGTAACACTTCTCACTTTTTTGAAGTAAATTACTACAACTTGTTCTGGAATTAAATTGATCAGACAACCAACAGAATATTGGTTTCTGTTTAACTTAATGCAAAATAAAGTATATAAAAGCGTGTCCTTGATGGAGGTGAAGGGTTATTCCACCATTGACTTTGTGTGGATAAAATGTGAGAGGGCCAGCTGGGATCATGAAATGAATGCGGTGCCTCCTTCTCCTATTGCACCCCAGAGCCTGTGTTCAGAACCCCAGCACTGTCCTCTCTGAAACAGAATTTTGTTACTTCTGATTCTTTATAAATTGACTACTTTCTTGTCACTGTCCTCACCAGCTAGATCAGGACAGACATAGGGGAGCTATTAGTATAAAAAGAAGAAAACATGATTTTTTTTCTTTTTTTTTACTTTGGTGTTTTTCCTTTTTCTGCCCTTCATGCAATTCATACAGCAAATAGAGACATAGAAAACTTCAAATCTTTTGGGTGAAGTGGTGCGTAGAAAGTTATTACACAAACTGAAAGAATTGTGATGTTTGGATGGGATATCATTAAACTTAAAATGTTTACATTAATGTTAAACTTTGTTTTTTAGCTATTTTTATTGCACAGTCTCGGTTATTTTTTTAATTACTCTTACTGCTTTCAGACAGTGTGCTGTTATGGCTCAGACAGGAGAACAGCATTTTAAAAATCTTTGAAAAATGTCTGTGAACCTTGTTCAGGGTTTCTCAATCCCTCTGGCTTTCTGCAGCTATTGCCGAGATGCCGATGATCTATGGTGACTGGCAACCTGCGCTGAAACTGTTCTCTCCATGGCTGAATGGTGACAGATCCTGTTTCTCAGAAACCTGGGTCTTTAAGAACCAAAAATGAACTTGAGTTCAATGTTTATTGAGACCCTAGATGACAAAAGGATGGGTTTTTAGCTGGTAGAGAGGTTGCTGATAACTGTAATTGGTGGCAGAACTTTCCTTACCTGAGATAACAGCTGGTGCTTGCTCCCACTGAAGTGTGACTACTACACTTGTTGGCTGTGATCTTCTTGAGCCTTTATTGAATCAGGACTTTGCTGTGGTAATGATCTCACCTCTGTTCCTGATACTCCAAGATGTACTGACACAGTGGGATGGTGCAACCTGCAGAGTTCAAGGATGCTGCATGGGGTGTGTGTGTGTTTATTGGTTGTGTGTTGGATTTTTTTTTTAAGTTTGCAGTGTTTAGTTATTGAACGAAAAGCTAACCAACCACATTTTTTTCTGAAGTGGACACCAAAATGGCTAACTGCTGTTTACTCAGTCAGGCAGACACTGGACAGACATGTATGCATAGCAATCCATGTGTTCAGAAGCTTTGTAGACTGGACTCTAGCTGTCACTACTGAGCCGATGTCATGCTGAATGGGGAAAAGAAGTTCTGATAAAGTATATGCAAGATGTAAAACACTTCACAGAATTAGGCTGCTTGATTTTGAAGAAGGGTTATTACTTAAGACAAATGAAAGTTCATCTGTGGAAAACTGTTCCCTCATGAAAATGAACTTGTTCCATAATGGCAGTTGGTGCCAAGAGAGTATGCTGGCTATGAGCTAGTTGTGTCATCAGGAGAGATGAGTCACTTGGCAGACCCTAGAGTCAAGGATAAATTGTTTCTGTGATGAGTATGGTGCGTCCTAGAGAGCTGTGTTTCTTAAAGTGGAAGCAAACTATAATCCATTTTTCTTCATACAATGAGCTGGAAGACAATTGTTTTCCCTAGCTTACTCTAGCTTTCTTGCTCACTCTCTGGTTTGTTCTCTAAGAACATAGTGTTTTGTGTTGAAATAAGAATTCTTCCTTTGAATCCTCTTCTCTCCTTTGTCACTGCTTCCAAGGCTTATAAATAACTTTCCCCCCAAAGAAAAAGTGATGTGGTAAAGAAACAAGATGAGCACTGCTGCTGTTCTAGAAGAAAAAACCTTCCTCTGACTGCTTTTTTTTCCAAAGATTTGATGGGAAAAATCAGGAGGTAGCTCTACCATCTGTGGGGAAAAAAGTAAAGTTCTTGAATGGACATGGTTAGATACAGAAGAATTATCATGATGTCATTGTAGATGCCAAGAATTAAGCTTCTGTTTCTAAGTAGTTACATGCTTCAGAGTGAAACTTACTTTATCCAAGACCTGACTGATTTTTCCCTGTTGACTAAAAGGGAGCTTTGGGTAATAAATTAGCCTGACTGTGTGTGAACAAATGAGTCAAACCCAGAACTTCTGCAAGGACGTCTGATCAGTAGGTGCGCATGTTCATTACACTCAGGATTTCACAAAAATTATGTTGAAATTTGCAGTGGTGTGTGAAATATGTAGTGTTTGTTTTTTTTGTTGCTGCTCTAAACAGGTTTTGGAAGTGAAGGAGGAAGGCCAATTACCTCTAAAGCACCTGGATGCTTAAAAACTAGCAGATGTTTTATCTCACTTGACCAGTTAGTTCTGACAGGTATTCAGGAAATTAATGTTGTGTAAACCCCTCTATAGAAGACAGAGTTGCATCAACACCAGAGGAGTGTGAGGCTGAACATAAAGATCTGATGTCTAAGGTTGCAGGTGGGTATTTGTACAGTATTGCCTATGTGAAGCTAACTGCAAGTCCCCAGCTGTTCAAAACTTTGATCTAGCATCTATATAGAACTTCTGGCATATCCAAGTTGCTTGAAGTGTAGGTGTCATGATCAGATGACCTCTTCATAATTATATGAAGTTAAAACCTTAAGTCTTCTAAACATTTTTATTCTGGATGTGAGGGAGGAGTTTAGTAAATGATAAATTCTGAACCTGGTTGGACCAGTCTCATCCAAAATGGGTTTGGATTTCCTGATTGCTGTTTATGTCTTTATTTTGTAGCTGTTTTCTCCCCTCTTTAATTGCTGTGTTTGTGTGAAGGCAGTAATTAGAGCAATTACTAGGTTCTTCTAGTCCAATCTAGGATTCTTCTTTCTGTTATCAAACTTCAAAAGAAAAGGGGAGGGAAAGCGTAGTGTACTAATTGGTGATTGTGTGTATGACAGATGACTGAAGTACAGTTTATACCTTTCATTGGTGTCTTGTGTTATTCGTGGTGCCCTGAGTTTTAAGTGTGGTGTTTTAAGCATATTTATTCATATTTAGGCACTTGAATTGCCATCCCTGGAGGTATTTAAAAGATGGGTAGATGTGGTGCTTAGGGACATGGTGTAGTGGCGGTTTTGGCAGTGTTAAGTTGATGGTTGGACTCGATGATCTTGAAGGTCCCTTCCAACCTAGACTATTCTATGAATAACTAGCCTGATTCTTTTGTACACTGCAGCAACCACCAGTAATCAGGAACTGGGGGGGTTCTCAACATCTACTCATCTAAAACTTTTTAAACTTTTTAGTCCAATTCTTGGTTTTCAACTGTGGTGAGAAGGTAATCCTAATATATTTAGTAATACCTTTTATGGAAGAAAATATGGCAAACAGAACAGTAGCAATACAGTACTGCTAAGAAAACTGATACTCTTGTGCATGAGACTGTTATTTGAGTGGATTGCTTCCTGGTATGTGCTAATAAACATGCATGTTTAATTTACATCACCTCCTCCATTTGCCTATAAAAAGTCTTTTATTATGATGAACAGTCTTGAGAGACCTCTTGTACAGTATATATTACTGCAGCTTTTAACACAATTTACTTTATTAATATTTTTTTAAGGAGAGGAAAGGTTGTGAGTCATCCTTCCTAGAAATGGAGCTGACACAAAGGAATTAAACTGCAAAAGTAGTGTCTTGACTACATCAGTGAGCTTTCTCTGAGTGTCTGTCATCTGAAAACTGTTTCTGACTTGTACAGGAGAAGTGTACCTGCAGATTTCCACATCCCATAGTGTGCCTGAGGGCTGTGTTAGACTGTAGCATTGATAGCTAAAGGTGCAGAGCACACTACTTGAAATGCTGCAGCCGTGGTCTTGAAAGCTATGCTGAGCACTCTGCCCAGCTGAATAGAGAAGGAATGGTAAAGTGGATGTGCGTGTACATATATATATATAGACAAACTTATTTATGCTTTTAGCTAACAAGGATGTATTTGAAATGCTTGGTCTCTTCATCTCCTTTCAAGGTGCTTTGGGAGGCTCCTTAGAAGGGGGAGAGTAACAGGAGGAGGGCATCTTCTGTTCCTAAAATCAAGGCTAGAGCAAGGTGAGGCTTAGCACTTTCCAGCATCCTAACTGCAGAATTCCTTACTGCACCTGACAGAACGAGTCTCTGAGATGAGGTCTGTATTGCAGCAGCACTGCAGAGGAGCTGGTCAGAAGATCTGTCAGGGTGGGAGAATGTGGTGTGTGTCTGTGTTTTCTTCTATATCTAATTACTTTATGGAATCATAGAATTGTCTAGGTTGGAAGGAACCTTTAAGATCACTGAGTACCCTCTTGAATTTCCCGTTGTCAGTTTTCCTGGCCCACAATTTTGTCACATTTTGTGGGGAGGGGGGCAGACCCTGAAACTCCACAGCATGCCTTTAGTTTCACAGGGAGAGATTTCTTCTGGAAGCGGGGTATGCGAAGCGGTCTTGTTGCAGATATTGGTGCGTTTTTGTGGGTGACAGTCTTGTTGAGTGAACGTGTTGAATCCATTAACGTGGATTAGAGGTCTGTATAGTGTTTGTCAGTTTGCAGTATGTAGTTAGCTGTTTACAGAAGATATGGAGATAAGTGAATAAGCCCTTTAAACATCTGAATCCAACAACCAACAAATACTTAAGCAGTAATGCACAATATCAAATAAATATGACTTGATAGCCAGGCCTGATGCATATCTCATGCAAGGTCTTATTGTGGATGTAAAAGTGAATGAAAAGGTGTGACAGGGTCACGGCCTTTCTCTTATTTACTAGCTTGAATTAGGCTTGTTTTAAACTTGCATGAAAAGTTTTGCTCGCTGATAGCTGTGCTGAAGAGGTTTGCACTGCTTAGATTTGTAGTGTGAGAAAGGCTGAAGGACTAATCTTTTCTTCTACAGAGCAGATGTGGCTGCCTGAAGCTTGGAGTGCACTAGTGGGACAGGCGTTGAAAGTCATACAGCCTCTGCCACAAATGTCTCTTCTGAACCAAGTGTTTACTGCCAGTGCTCTTTGACTAGGGGAGGGCAGAAACTGCATCTGCCAGGATGTTTCATAATGGCTGCAAGTTGACAAAGAAGTAACTCTGAGTATGCCTGTGAAAGACCTTGGTCCACTGCTGTAATGGAGACCTCTAATCTTCTCTTGTCTTTGTGCTGTGGGACATATGCCCTCAGTTGCACAACGCTGAGCTGGTTGAAGTGACAACAGTGATAGATTCTGATCTGTGTGAAGGTCATCTTTGTGGTGTGTGTTTTAAGAAAGAGGAGGAGAAAAGCCTTTCCTTTGGAGGTTGTCATCCAGTAGCTAGAAAATTGCTGGTCTCTGGAGTAAACAAAGCTGTTGTCTGTGCTGTGGTGACAGGGGAAGAGGGTTGTAATTCCATCTTCAGGACAGCTGTGTGAAATGGAGCTGCAATTCCAGCTGAGTGGTGGATACAGACAGAGTGAGGAGATGCTGAAGCCATGGCTGGACACCACGTAAACAGTGTAGAGGCTGGTGATGTCAGTGGCAGGACTGGAGGATGCTGAGTTTCTGAGCTGCTGTTTTCCAAGATCCTGAAAGAAGACAACAGCCCCTGTTAAAAAGAAAGAAGTGACTGTTCAGCACTAGTGGCAATGCACTCCCTTTCCTGGTGTTAGTAAGAGACTTTGACAATTTTTGCTTATGTGCAGCAGTACGTAAGGCTTGCTGGCCAAGGGCAAAGTGTGTAGAGCTATTTGCCTTTTTCCCAATCACCATTTTCTTATATTGGGAAGAAGGATGTGGTGTTATATTGTAGCCTTCCTGTCACTTCCATCACTATATTGATCCTTTCTTTGTGATAGCAGTCTTACTAGCAATGCAATGGAAAAGAAATGTTACTGAAGAGCACTAACATTTCTCACAACAGGTGTGAATATTGCCTTTACTGTGCCAACCTTGTAACTTGAGCGTGGGTGCAAGTAGCAAGTGGAGGTACTTCAGTTTGCATCTTCTGATGTTTGACAGTGGCCCTGAACTCACGGCCCCCTTGTCATGATGGAAAGCTAGTCATCCTGCAGAGCAGCACAATGATGATACACAAATAGCACTGCAAACATGGGGGAACTTACTATTTCTTTGCCAACTACTTTAGACATTTCAAACTGTGAGAAAGAGCAAAGGACAATGACTGTACTTCTATTTCCTTGCAACAAGCTAGTGGTGCATATGTATGTTTTTTCAACTTGCTATTGCTCTCAAATTGTCTAGGGCATGATGGGAAGCGGTTTATAGCTCAGCATGTTATGAATGTTCTGTGGATCCTTCTAAACTAAATATCTGTTGCACATTTTTCTATGGTCCTGTGGGACTGCAGATGTTAGAGGTCTCTCCTCTGTATTCTTATTTGCTTTACCTGATGGTCACCAGCAGGAACGGACAACCCGTGAACAACAGGATAATGTACATATTTGCATAATATTTTTGTATCTTATTACCGGGACTATGTTGTACAAGTTTGATCTCTTTTCCTAGTAGTCTAGCTCAGTATTGCATCTTAAGGTACGTTCGTGTTAAGTAGAGAAGCCCAGGATATTGCAGTGTCTTATGGTATGTAAAAGGGGGTCATAAATAACAAGTGTGGTAACCACTGAGTAAATGCAGTGATGTGCACAGTGGTGACACAAAACTCTGTGCTAATGACATTACCACTACTTCTTCCTGGTAGTCTTTGGCTTTGATGCACTATCCTTTCTTGGAGATAGCTTTGTGGAAGACAATAAAGGGAAAGCAGTAGATAAGTGTTGCAGTGTCAGTTGACAACATACTGAGGATTGGAAGAGGGCTTGATGGCAACGCCTCCGCTAGCACTGGTTGCTGTAGCATCTGTGCTTTGAGTTATGGCAGTTCTCTTTTCCTTTTCCCTTATTTCCTAGCCACAATATACTTGCCTATGAAGCAGGATGTTTCCTTTTGGATTCCTGTTGTAGTAAGTAATTGTTCAGCTCTAGGAGTAAGCAGTTAAGTTTTTCTTTTGCTTCGAGTTTGCTCCTGTGATCTAGCTTGCATGATTCATACTCCTGCTTGCCAACTGGAGTTAGAGTAAGGCTTAATTAAATGTGTAAAACATTTTGAACTTACTGAGTCATTTTCCTGAAATATGTTTTGTCATGCTGTGTGTAGCTGGCAAACTTGCACACCTTTTTGATTCTCAGAGCCAGCTTTGAATAAATAATTGGCTTTGGTCAGGAGGGTGGGTGGCATATTTGGTGTAGCCTTGAACCAACCACGCAAAAAGAATATTTAGTTAATAATTTTAAAATGACCAAGAGGTGCATACTTAGTGTGCAAATGAAAAACGTGTTCTCTTGTTTGCTTTGTGCTCATCATCGGATTTGAAAACCCCAGAGGCTTTGATGTCTAGGTGAGACTTATGATCTATTGATGAAGAAGATGGGCAGAATCCAGCTCTTGTCCCTGGAACCATGCAACTTCCCTGGATTTGAAACAGGAATTTGAAAACTTATCTTCCTTTTAGACAGGCAAGCAGGAGTTCTCAAGCACATCAGGAGATCATCAAGGAGTCTCTCTAACATTGTGACTCCTGGATCCTCACTTTGACTTCTCTAACTCTTTAGTTCAGCAATAACATTTTTGTCAAATGTAGCTCCAAGAGCCTGAATATTTCAAGCTCTAACTATGGCAAAGAGTAGAAAACTAGCTAGAATGTCTGAATTGGGAGAAAAGAAAATTTAAGTTCAGCTTCCATATAGAATAACTGTTTGTCCTAACTGGATGATGATTCACTGTTGTGACTGATTAGATCAGTAGGAAATGATTCTTCTTTATTCTTGTTCTTACAGATTTTTAGCAGGTTCTAGTAGTCTTTCTTGTAACAGTTCACTTAAAGCAGTGTAACTTGCCCCATCAGCCTTGGAAGAAAATTGGACTAAGCTTCTTTGAAAAGCCTGAAATGTGCATTTAGTTCCAAATCTTGTAGACTGGCAACATACTGTAGGGACCTTAGCTTTTCATCTTCAACTGTGCTAGTAGTGTAGATACTAATTAAGTAGTTGTCCACTGGGCTCTGATAACAGGTACAGAGTGGGTTGCTCATGAAATGTTTTATCTTTGCACCAGAGTTGACTTTTGGGAATATCTAGGGATAAGGAAAGTGCTTGCTATATATTGTAAATGGCGGCTTCATCAGTTTGACTGATTTGGTGCTGGGACTGGTGGTTCTTCCAAGGCAGTATAAGGGGATAGGCACAGGATGTTTTCTTGGGAACTGTTTGATGCTTAACTCCCACCTGCTGTGGCCAGAGTTGAAGATCTCCTGGCTATTGCAGAATGAGTTGAAGTAGGCTTAAAAACCAGAAATGCCCTCCATATTTCTTTTATGTTATGGTTTGGCTTTTTTTTTTTTTGTAGTAGCCTGTATGTGGTACTTGTTCTCTAAAGATTCCTACATAATTGGCTTTGTGTTGCTGTCAAGGCATTACAACTGCATTTTATTTATGTTAGTATCTTGGCCTTTAAAAGTGTGTTGTAAGCATACTTATGGACAAGTGGACAAAACAAATGCTACCATTTGGTGACTTAAACAACTGTGAGTATCAGTGAACACTTGTGAGCCTTCTTTCCAACTGACTCTGCTTATGACTTGGCCATGAATGTGAGGTAAAGGTGCTTCTGGATTAGCCAAGTTAACTTTTTTCTTTGCTGTAGCTATTAAGGGAGAGAGCTTGTTGCCCTATGTCAATCTACAGAGCCTTCTCTTAAATTTGGTAATTTATTTCTGGCACAGTAATCCTTGCCCATGCTGAAGGTCTTACCTTCAGCTTTATTGATAGAAAGGCAGCTACACACTTGTATGTCAGACTGTCCAGCAAGACCTGTATGTGTGCAGACCAAATGTTTCCAGTGTGTTTACGCTGGCTAATTTGAGCAGAGCTTTCGATCCTTCCTATTGAGCCGACCTACAGAACCTCAGCTGTACAGCTGGGATGACATCAGTCCAGAGGGTTGGGACAGAAACGGACCATTAAAATACTGCTTTGCCTAGCTCGCTTTTCCTGCCTTTTTTCATTCTCTAACTAATGTAGAAGCACCCTGTGTGAACAGTTGGAAGACCTTCTTCCTATGAGAGGCAGCAGCTCTGTATCCCTGGCTGCCAGCTGGGGGAAGCATTTAATGGCACCGTAAGCACTATACAAAGCAGATGCTGACTGCAGGAGTGGCAGTGTAGGACTGCTTTCCCTAGCTGTCTGGATGTATTGGCTTGTGCCATTTTGAAGAGGAAATTGAACTTGGATTAGGGTGTTCCTTTCATAGTAATAAAAGACCTTCTGGAAGATGGGGAGCACCTGCAAATCCTGTTCACTTGGCTGCAGCAGAGAATAAAGGTGCTGGATGCCTCCCCTGTGGCAGCTGCAGGGTGATTAGTGTCTGAATTTTTATCTGCAGCTGACAGAGGGAACTTGAGCTTTGTCTGTCTTTGTCGCAGTGGATAGAAAAACCCTCTGAAATTCTTTGCTACTGTTGAT
>VZSZ01007119.1:435628-511622 GCA_013398815.1 Ibidorhyncha struthersii
CTTTTCGGTTTCCCCCCCCCCCCCCCCCGATCATCTAGACATCTTGGAAAAAGCGGGGTAGCTCTTCTTGCACTGTTTCTCTTAGCTCTTATTTCTTCTGTGGTTATACTTGGGCATTGTGCAATGTCCAAACATACTGCTCTTGGGCTCTTGACTTCAGGGTCACTAACTTGTGTTACTAAAACTATCTTTCATATCTCTGTGAAAGTAAAAAGGAAAAGTAAGTTCATGTAATGGAATACTGATAATTTTTTTTTTCCTGTTGGACTTTTCACAGACAAACAAGTTAAATATTTTCAGAAAATATAATGAAAACTGGAGTTTCACCTGATTGCGTGACTCCAGAGCTTTAAAGAAGATATGAAATAGTGGAAGACTTGCTTATGGGGGTTGGGAGTATATAGCTTTTTTTTTTCTGTACAGAAGAGGTCTCCTTGCTTATGGTCTCATCAACAGTAAAACCCTTTAGCCTTTCAGTATCTGGCCTAGGGACTGTTTTTGAACCTGAATAGCTGATTTTTCTGATGAAGCTCATGGGTGAAGACTGTATGTGTGCTGCAGCTTAGTAGGGGAGAGATATTGCTGTCCTCTGAGGAAAAGAGGACTGCCTCAGAGGCCCAAGGTTTTATACATAGATTTAAAGAACAATAGTCTCTTTGATCTGATGAAGAAAAGTATTGTCCTTGTGAGGCTAGAAAAAGTCAAGACTTTGGCATGCAGTTTATGGAGAATCAGATAACCACTGATCTGAGCACCCAAATCTAGCTGTGTGTTGCACATGGCAAGTTATTGTAACAAAAAGAGTATCTTTAAGACTGAAATGAATAACTTCTTGTTTCTGAAACACTTTGACTGCATATATGGCAACATAAATAGTAGACTAAATACGTTAAAATAGGAGCAAAAGAGCTTCCTGGGTGACTTCCCCAGTTCTCACAAGAAAGTGGATATGGGAGACTGGGATCAGCTTTCCTCACTGCTTGAAGACATGGAAGGGGCATAATTCACTCCCCAGGTGAGTGTCTTGCAGGGGGCTAAGTGCGGTTTGCTGCTGGGATGCAGTTCAGCCTGTGATGAATTAGCAGAAATATTCAGTGATTGAAGATAATACCAGCTGTATACAAAGGTGTTTTGATGCATCCGCTTGGCTCTTTTTCCTCTGGACTTCTGACTAATTTGAAGGATAAGGCTGAGGCAGCTTAAACATAAAAGTAGCCTAAACCCCAGAGGTTTGAGTGCTCATGGGAGAAATTGAATTAAAATAATTTTCATTGTGTGTTGCTGTGGTACAACATAGAATTGCTTTTGTTTAAACAAAGCAGAGATTTAATTTAGGTTTTTGAAATTAGCCTGATAAGATGGATTTAGACATGTTCCTATTCAAGCCGATGAGCATTTTAGCGTAACAGGTTAGGTTAATGGTTGGACTCGATGATCTTAAAGGTCCTTTCCAACCTTAACGATTCTATGATTATACCTGGAAACAGCCACAGGCAAAAGGGCCAGCTGAAGTAAAAAGTCTGTTGGGTACCTCCATCTGCGGTATGGGCAGTGTTGCCTCTCCTGTCTTGTGTCGATATTAGTTGCAAACATCGTAAGTGACTAGATTTTGTGTGTGGTTTTTTTTTGGGGGGGGGGGGGAGGGCAGACACACAATGTACACCTTGTATCTCTTAAAGTTATTTGAGTACATTACGCTTCTGCAAAATGCACACTGAAATAATTTCAGATAACATGAGGTAAATCTCTTACCAGGTGCTGCTCTGTAGCTGGCTGTGGTCTTCCTGCAGCTGTGGCATAGAAAGGTTCAGTACCAGGAGTAGCTGCGAAGGGCTGGCAGCAAGAGCTGCCATGAGTAATGAATGTGTACTCAGTGTCTGAAGACCCTAACCCATACTACTTTGGATGTATTGTTATATTTTCTTGAACTAGCTAGACTGAAGCTAGCAAATAAACTGCAGTCACATCTTCTAACTACAGTGTGGACATGCCCGCAGTCTGTTGCTATGGGGACAAAAATAAGTCTCATTTTAAAGAACTGTACTGAAAAATCCCATACTCTGAGACTGCATGACCTGTAAGCAAGCAATTATGCAGCAGTTTATTGTTGAAGGATGCAAAGTTTGATAGACGTGATCTTTAGCCTGTTCCTAGGGAAGCAACACTTATTACTGGGGTTGTACCATCAGTGAGATTATAACTTTTGAATGCCATGGCCAGCTTCAGTCAGACTTGAAAGAGGGGTAGGCACTTAGACATCTGTTCTCAAAGGTTTTGTGAAAGCTGACAGGTGAGCAGAGATGACACTCAAAGCAGTGCCCTACCAAGAGAAGAAAAAGCAGAACTGTACTTGGCCCCAGGCCAGCACATGCTCCTCAATGAAGTAAGCAGGTGAGGAAACCTGTGTGCTCTGTCCCTGTCCAAAAAGGCAAGAGGAAGAAAGGAGTCCGAGGGACGACAGCCATAAATCTGTTGAGAAACAGGCTCTGGTAGTTCTGCTTCTTGCGAAACAACTTTGACTTGCCTTTCTTTCTGGGAAATTTTACGTTCCCAAAAATAAGTACAGAAGTCTGCCAGCTTCTTTGTTTCCTTACAGAAATCAGATTGCACTTGTTGCAGCTACATGTTGACCTGTTTTTTAACCTTTCTTTGATCTAGTTACAAGACTAGCTCAGCTTTGAGAGAGAATACATTTTAAAGACAAAACATGTCGGTTCTTAATGTTTGTCTGTGAGAAGAAAAAGCACTTTGCGTTCTTGTTAATCGAGCGCTATGCGAACGTGTAACCCTTTTTGTTTAGGAGGAAAAGCACAGTGCCGCGCTTCAGAAATAGCTGTTTTGGGTATGTGCCTGGGCTGGTTGAGCCCTGCTGTACCGCGGGCGATGCTGACATCTAGCGCAGGCTCAGGAAAACTGAACAGTCGGCTTCTGGAGCTCCTGCGAAGTTCAGTAAAACTTGACTTTAAAGTTAAGATGTCGCAAGGATTTTGATACTTCACAAGTTAGCAGTTCAGACATCAGATAGGTCACTTGTATGACTGGCTTGTCTTGCTAGCAGACCTGTTGCTGTAGGGAGCAGTGCAGCCTTGGGAGCCTGATGTTTTGGAAATCGTGGTCCCTTGTTACCTGGGGTGAATTCCTTCCCCAGCTGGCTGAGTTTAGGCCATCCAAGACATATTTCTACACTATATAAGGCAGATACTCACCCTATTTTCTGCAGATGGAACTTAGTCTTACTACTGTCACACTTTGGGCATTGATAATAATGCTTGTGCTACTGTCACTAATGTAATACTATGCCTTTTAATTAGTGGTAACTGAGTGCCTTACCTTCTTGAAGGGAAGAGAACAGGTCTTGGAGGGTTGAAACAAACCCAAAAAGCAGGGTGAAACTTAACCATGGCAACTAAGTATTTCTATCTTGAAGTTAATCTATTGCAGAGCTTCCAGATAAACTTTGTATGTCTGTATTTTAAACTGCTTTGTGTCTCGTATCCTTATATCCTAATAAACTGTTGCAGAGAACACTGAGGTGCATCTTAGAGAATAAGTATTATAGCTATAATTTACTTTATTGTAGCAAGACTTTATCTTAATTCTCTGCACAGCCATACCCCAGCCAACTATTAAAGGAAACAGCTCCCCCTCACCTCAAATCCTGCCCCCAAATAAACTGCAACCCATAATTTCTGTCACAGACTCCACTCTGACTTGGGAGTGGCTTCTGCTTTGAACATGAGGTTGGTCCAGATGACCTCTAGAGGTTGCTTCTGGCCTAGATGATCTAAGAATCAGGATTTTAGCCTCTGTTTTCCCCTCCGTTCTACCTTTAAAGAGTGAGGAAGGATTCATTTTGTGTTTCTTCTTAAATCATAATCTGCTATTTGAATGGTAGGTGCAAGGGAAGGGGTAGCTGTTTCTTAACAGAATAAATAACCATGTTGTCAACTCTTGCACAGTGTTGGGAACATCATCACAGAGCAGACCACAGTAACTGATACAGTGTCAGGGTCTGGGAGGGAGACTTGCCCTAGGTAACCTGGGTACAGTTGTCAGTTTAACTCTGGAAGGGTTGGAATGCTGTCGGGGGTGCTGTACCCAACTGGGTGACACGCATTAGTCCCAGTGCCATAGAGCTCAGTTCAGATCAATCTAAAGCAGGGCTGTAATGAGGCATTTTGATATTTCTGCTATATGCATTCATCTTACCCTCTTCAATTTCTTAGTTTCAGCTATTCCGTCTTTTAAGCCGGTTGCTTAGATCTGCAGCACCTTATTTTAAGCAGCAACAGCAGTACCACAAACCTTATGAGGTTCTGAGTGTGTGTGTTTCTATCAGGTGTTCCCATGGGAAGAAATGCATTAGTCGGGAGGGACTCCTCACCTGATCTTCTTGTGCGTGGCTACCTCTGCTATAAAGCCACCTCAGATGCATTGTGCCACTGTGCTGCAACACGAGCCTTGAGTTGCAGTGCATAGCCATAACCTGTAACTAGAGCAATAAAATTATTCTGGGGTAATTGGCAAGCTTGCAGTAACTTTGTCCAACAGTAGAGGTCTGTCTCGTTTGGAAAAAGGATTTTTATCAGTTAAGTTCTCCTGTAACAATTCAGTCTTGAGTAGCTCTGCAGTCATTTTAGGGTGGGGCTTTCTTTTTGTTTCTTTGAATACCAATTTAGATTTTTTTTTTTTTGGAAGAGCTGGTCTGAAAATGCTGCATGCAATTTGGTGCATCACATTTGCCAGTACTTGGGAAATGCTTGCAGTCACAGAGCTGGTGCGAGAAGCTGTAACTGGAAGCTTAAGCCTGTACCCCCTCCCCAATCCCAGGAGCTGAGAACAAAGCTAGAAACCACCACCAGATTTTTAGATGTGTGGATGGCTAATCACTGGGACAAACCACAGCTGGGAAGTGAGCTTGTCCTTCTTTTGAAGCTTTCAAGTCAGAACTTAATTCCTTTTCAGAAAATAGGCTTTAGCCAAACCCCAGTTATTTGGCACAAGTGGATGAAAGTACATGGCTAATGTTAGACAGGAATTGTTATAGCAGATAATCATTTTTGTTTCTTCTAATGTTAACTCACAAAATTACAAAGCTTCTACCAGACGTGTTCTATCTTTCAACCCAAATTAGCTCTAAGTGTTCTCCATATCCAATTATCTGTTAGGTTTGTGAATTGCGGGACTCTGTGCAGTTTAGAAACTGTTTCACAAGCCCCTAAAAAGCACAGCTCTCCAGTGTGGGTTTTGTGTTGCTTAAGACTCAAACCTTCTCTAGTTCTGGCATCATTATCAGTTAAAGTATGTGATCTTTCCATAACACCTTGGTTGTACTGTCCTGGTATGAGATTTCCCTTTAAGGTGTGATGCTGCATTGCATTGAGCTATTGGAAGTTTATTTTTGGCTTTGTTGAAGCTGAGTGACCTCAGCCCAAACACAGAGTCTGCCATTTATGAGTCAAAACTATGATAGTTCCTGCTAATCATCTCACAAGCAAAGCATCCTACAACTTGGCTAACTACACAATGTACAGATGGTTCTCTTGTTCCCTCCACCCAAACTTAATGCATGTTTGCTATTAATCAATATAGACCTGAAATCCTGTTTCCAAATTCATTCTTAATTTTGCAGATAAGTATTTGAGAGGCAAAACTTCTTCTGTAACTTCATGGCCATACATGAACTGGTCTCTCACATTAAGACTTAGCAAGATTCTGTATAAATTAATTGGATATATGAAAATATGTTAAACTTAGCTGACAGTTACTGGGTTTTTTTGCTGTTCCGTGTGAATACAATCCTGCATTAGTTAATCCTTAATCAAACAGATCTTGCAGTTGCGTAAATTAAACTGCAGCTCTAAATTAAACATTGCTCTCTTCCTGATTTTGATTTAACTGTATGTTGTAACTATAACTTCAGAATCATCTAGTATTTACAGTGTTTCTGCTGCCTTGTCGCTCTTAAAATTGTGGATCCCCTGCCACCCCCTAAAGATGAAACACCTAGGAGAAGCTGTGAATTTTCCAAGCATTAATCCTCCTTTTGCATTGTTTTCAGGTGACTTTGTTTATTTGGTAGGGTTTATTTTACTGTAGGTTATGATGCACTGCCAAAATCACAGGAATTATAACAAAGAGTATAATTGCACTACCTTAAAAGAGATAATAACAAAGGCAATGGGATTTTTTTTTTTTATCTATAAGCAAAGAACTTGTATGTTGCTATTGGGACGTTATAGTCAGCATTCAAATTTTTGGTACATCCACATAATGTCACAGTAGAAGAAAAATGGTACCTTTAATCAGGAGATGACAAAACACTGAAGGTGAATACAAAAAGATTTTTTTCTTAAAAAAAAAAAAATCAGTAGCTTAGCTATTTCTAGAAATCTCTTTCAAAAAGCTTAACAGTATGCAGGTACAGCATTGTTGTGCCAACTATTGTGCCACTGTGTGTACCTGTGGGAGGTGCAAAATACAGGCTTTAGAGCATCAACCCTCTTTCAGCTTGTGAAGTGTACAGGAGGTACCGCAGGCAGGAGGAAGTGAATAGGCTGGAACAGCTGAGCTGTGCTGCTGTGCTGATTTTTCTCATTTGAAACTCTGTGTTCAGTTTGTCATTTTTTGCCTTTGAAAAAGCATAGTGAAACATAGTTACTGAGACCAAATAGTTGGTGGAAAAACATTAGAGGTATGGAGAAAAAATTATATGAGGAGATGGGAAGACTATTAAACCTCTAGCTAAAGGTGAAACAAATAAGAGATGGTTCTTGTGTTTTGTGTGTCTTTTCTTTTTCTGTAGAGAAGTGAAGATCAACCAAATCAAGAGGCAATTTTAAACTTTTTTTCCCCATATGTATGTCTGAAATGTGCAAGAATGGCAAGTAAAATGAAAATACAGGTAGATGCAAATGAATGCTAGCAAATGAAGAGAACAGAATTAAGCATGTATTTTATCCTAAAGGAAAGATATTACATTTCCAGTTATGGGCTCTCCTTTTTCTCTGAAGTCTCTGGCTGAAGCCATGTATTACTTCTGTTTCTATACCCTGTATAGCTATGAGCAAGGCATAAGGGTCACCAATATAACCAGCTGTTGTTGTAACTCTGAAAATGTATGCTTTTGGATCATCTGTAATCTTAGAATAATTAGGCTGTCCAAAAACAACAACAAAAAAAAAGATGCCCATGACAGACACGCTTGTTGAAGCACTCTAAATCCATGCTGAGACACAAGTCTTGATCTAAGGCATTCACTTTCAGGCAATAGGCTTTCCTGGTTCACTGCAATAAGAAATTACCCACAACATGAATTCATCTTTACAGTGATTATTGTAGTAAGAACAGCGTATGGTATAAAAGCTTATCCATTCTCATGGCAGCTTAACTGCCTGGATTATTCACTTAGATCTACTCTGCCTATTGTAAAGGTCAGGAGAAGTTAAGAGTCTACGTTCAAAATCTGATCTTCCACAGCTGTTGGAAGTGTTAGTTTGTATGCCAATAATAACTTACTGACATGGCGTATTTCTAGTATATCTCTTAGTTACTTGTATACCGTAAAGACATGAAGAAACAGCCCAAAGCATAGAAACCCTGTGCAATTCCAGGCTGCAGCCAGAGCTGAACGATCAGTTATTCCTCCTGCAGCAGTCTTGCATATTTTTTGCAGTGGCTTTGTGTTCAGACAGACACTTCTTAATGTTTCCTTTTTTCTCTTCCCACCCTCCTCTGCCCATCCTTTCAGGACGCTGTAAAATTTGTGCCCAAAACTTGAATGTGAAAGGAGAAGCACCTGTGCCAAGCACTGTGTCTCCTCAGAGCCCTGCTTTCACTGCGTCCCTGTACGCACATCTGCATCTACGAGGTCAGAACCAGCATGAAGGTGGTAGTTTGACCTTGGACTTTTGAGATTACTTTTTCCAGGTGTTTCTAACACAGCTCTTACTTTGGGTTTTGGAATTTACTTACTTTTAATAAAAAGACAGTAATAAATTAAAAAAGGAAAGAGCTGAATCCTATTCCTAAGTGAAAGAAAAGGAAATGTCAAAACTCCAACATATTTTGCAAATTACGTTCTTGCTTTCCAGGCAGTCCTAGCAGTCAGCTGCAGTTGCAATGAAAACAATAGCTCATAAGAAAAGTACAGAGTGTTTAAAGCTTAAGTCCAAAAAATCAATTTGCTTAAGTAGTCCTTAACAACATTTGTGAGTATTGAAAGCTTTCTCTGTGATCAGAGCTTCAACATAGAATTTCATGTCTCCTTTGATATAAGTATTACCTGTTGGCATGGCTTCCTGTCCATCATAATGATAGTGGTTCATGATTGTCTTGCAAAAATGCTGGATTTAACTTAGTTTTTATTTCTGGAAAATCAGCTCTACCTGTAAGATTATGATGCAAATTAATTATGAGGGTTCCTTAAATTGTAATCTAACTATATTAAATTTATGGACAAAAATAAATGCTTGAAATTGCTGTTGGAGTTGCTGAATTACAACTTTCATTGTCCTTCAAAAAATCTTTATCTAAGAAGAGAGGTGTTGAGAGATTCTGCCATACTCTGAATACTGATCTTAAAATTAAAACAAGAAAAATAAAGGTGAGAGTCAAGCTGCAGGAAAAAAAAAAAAAAAAAAAAAAAAAAAAAAACCCACAAACAAAATAAAATAAAAAAAAAAAAAGGAAAAAAAAATCTTCTTGTGAAGAGACCTCTGTGTTTTCTCAAAACAGAGTTAGTCTGTTAACTATGGCCTGGCACTTTCCTAGTAAACTTGATTCGTCACAGCACTGATGGTAAAACAGTCATTTCAGAAGCAGGCTGCTGTTGTAGCACCTCAGAGCTGGGTCATCAGGGGAGCAAAACCCATCAAAGACGTATCTGAGCTTCAGATCTGGCAGCTTCCCTTGGTGGTGCTTCCAGCTGGATTCTTCAGTCATCTGCATGCAGCCTCATCTGGAAAGTGCAGCCATTTATTTTGGTGCCCCTGTGGCTGCTGGGCCTTTGTTACAGTCCCTTCATTGTGTGTGAGGAATGAAACTCCTTTAAAATGTTGGTTGCTTCTGTGATGTGCTTTCTGTATGTGGAAAAAATCAGTGTCTTCAGGTCTTACTTCTGTTTAGAGACTGTTATTTAAGTTTCAGGGTCCTAGGTGCAAGTATCTACAAGGTACGTACTTCTTGGAAATTCAACTTATTTTGGAAGTTTGTTAGGTGTGTGAACCTGTCCATGAGTGGCTTCCCTGAGGGTCCTTCTTTGGAGCATTGTCCCATGACTTGCACAGGACCTTTACAAAGAAGCCCTGATTTCAGTTTCAGGGTTGAAAAGTCAAGGTACAAGCACGACTGAGCTGTTACAGCATGGCTGGCAGTGTCCTGCTGCCTAAATCACACCAGAATGTCTAAGCCATGTTGTGATTGTACTTTTATAAAACTTCATAGAATCATAGAATTGTCTAGGTTGGAAGGGACCTTTAGAATCATAGAGTCCAACCATCAACCTAACACTGCCAAAACCAGCACTAAGCCATGTCTCTTCTTTTGGTTTTGGGATATTTGAAAGCATAGAATTCATTTTAGGAATAAATCTCAGACTCTGGCTATTCTACAAGAGGTCTCTTTAACAAGAACAATGTTTACTTGGGGCACTGAATTAGGTTTCCAAATGTAAGTAACTTCCACTATAGTGTACAGTGTTACAAACCTGATGTAATCAGTAGTCATATCTGATCACTACAGAACGCATGGTGGCATTTGTGAAATATGCTAATTACAAATTCTCACAGTATTATCAGTATATTCTGATGTAGTAATTTTCTTTTTTTTCACCAATGAATGTAATAGAAAGTTCAGAGTAAAACAGTATTGGTAACCATGAACTTCAAACATAGGTGTGTGGCTTTTGGTGATCAGACAAACTGCGCAGGTATGTATATCGTTAAAGATAAACTTGTAGCCTGCAGCCTTTGTTATTCTGTTGCTCTGTTAATAACTTCCCTTGCAGGAGGCAGGGGAACAAAATGGATGTTTCTAGTAGTATATATGTGAAGTTATATGGAGATAAGAGAAATGGCCACAGAGCTGCATGTGATAAGACAGGGAGATGTTATGGACTTGGGTATTCCTGCTCCCTGCACTCCTTAGCCCTGTCACCTACATGGGTACATACACAGAGGTGGCCCCTGTTGCTGTCTTCCAAACTTAAGTATAGGCTTTGATTATATTGGAAATAAGGTTGGGTCATCTCATGTTTTAATAATACAAGTTTTGCAACAAGTGTAACTGGAGTGAGTACAGCTTTAAAATATATTAGGTCATCATTGTTAACACTGATGGCTTATGCATGATATAAAGTCCTAAGTAACTCAAGCTTAGTGAAAAGGCTAAAATTTCAGCATGGCTATGAATCATAACACATCTCTTCAGGATAATCTGATTTTTTTTTTTGTATTCTGTGGGGAGGGAAAAAAGTGGGGAGTATGAATTGTTACAAAGTTGCATGAAATCTCCTGAAAAAGCTGTTGGCTGTGGTTGGAAAGATTTGGAAATGGCCAAACGAAGCATCTTCTTTCAATAGCTGCTGTTTACTGATTTTGCTTAAAAAGGCTTGTAAGTAGAAATCAACTTGAAGGTGCCAAAGAAATAGTTTGCATGTATAATAAAATTCAGAGAAACTATACAGATATGTTTCAACCCTCACAAAACTGTGATAAAGAGGGGAAAGAACAGTCCACATCAAACCTCAATTGCAGTGCCTGAATTCACAGCAGAAGATGGAGTGAATCCCTTAAAACCTTGGCCAGAAGATGTCTTAAACCTTGGGTTGTAATAAGTTTCAAGAACTAAAATAGTCTGCTCTCTTCTTAAAAAGTTGTTCTTGTTTTCCTTTACAGTACTTCACATATGGAGAATTTCTAGATGTAGATGTAGCCATGTTTCTTGTCCTTCTTTTTTTATTTGTAGTTAATTTTTTAATATATTTCTGGTATAAAGGTGGTACAGTTATTTTATGATTGAGAGTGTCTCAAAGGGTAACTCAGGGGTCCTTAGGGCAGCAGAGAGGCAAAGCAGGTTCTGTGAAGAAGCCAATTTCCTCACTTCTTTGCAGCAGTCATTGGTGTCAGTCCCCCAGGAAATTGCTGTGTGAGAGTTGTTTTAAAAGCTTGAGCTGGGTCTGCCAGGTGGGGATGCTCCCTAATTAGAACAGGAGGGAAAAACCACATGCAAATGCTATTGCCTGTAATGGGCACTTCCAAGCTGTGGATTTTGGCATTAGTTACTTTGGAAGGGGAGTGGGGTTCTGTTTTCCGAGGTCGATGCTTTTGATTTGCTACCGTGTATTCAGTGCTATCCGGAAAGTGGGCAGTATCCTCTGTGTTCTGCTTCCTCTTTTCTCCCTCAAGGTGGCTCTTGAGGAGCTGGAATTGGTGTATCGGGAAGGAAGAGGAAAAGAAAAAGATGTCTCCTACTTCCAGACCTCTGAAGAAGTGGGAAGGGAGAAAAAAGTTTCTTCAATCCAAACTTCCAGATCAAATATACTCCAGTTTATCTTTTTTGTAATGTACCTGTTCCAAAAAATAGCCTGAAAACAGATAGTTATGCTGGCGTCTTTCTTGCTCTAAGTCATTAATGATCTGTAAGAGAACACTATTAGTTCCTTTGCTGTGTAGCCCATTCTCTTGAATAGATTTGCACTTGCCAGTTGTCTGAAGTGTAAGAGAAATCATTTTTGCACTGTACATGAAAGAATTCACCCCTCTGTGTATTGACTAACTGAGGGAGAAAACTTGACAAAACTTCCAGTTTTGTTTTTTGAGTATGCGGATCAATAGCACCTCGGACCCTTGGACCCCAACGGCAGCGTGTGTGTCTGTAGCTGCCATTCCGCCTTTGCTTAGTTGGTAGGGCTGTAAGAAATGGAACTGGAGTTCTAAAGCAGCAACTTTTGTTGCCACTCTCCCACCGCCAAAAATTCCAGATACTGGGGGAAATTCCTGTGTTGGCCCATAAGGGCCTTAGGTCAGGAATGGGGCTTCTGTGTGTTGGATGGGAACCTTGTGACTGACAGCAGAGCTGGTGGACCTTTGCTCTGCAAATCGGGGCCTGAGCATCTGTTCCCAGTGTAGATGTGCAGCGTTAGGGTTACCAGGAGTTGCACATCAGAAACTGCTGCTCTTAAAGGTAACGTTGTTTAGGGTGCCCAACTTATACTTGAGAAATTATTTCAGAGGGTCCCATTTCTGAGCATAAACAAATATTGCTGGACTTGATCCAATATTTATTCATGTACTGACTAATTTTTGAAAACGATCAGCTAACCAAGGAAGAAACTGGCTTGGATCAAGCAATTCTCCTGGTATTTTGTAAGTTTGTGAATTTCTAAGTTAAAACAGGAGGCAAAATTGAAAACTGTCAGCTATGGGGACTGACATTTGGGTAGAAGTACTGATAAAACAGTTTAACATTATTTTCTCAATTTGGGCTTCTTCTTACACTGCCTTTTTACCCATACGAGTTAAAGTAGGAAGACGTTTTATCTTTTCAGATTTGAGTTACCAAGGGAAATAGAAAGGTAACTTAAGTGTAGAAAAGGATATCTGTAATACCACCGTCTTTGTATGGAACTTTTTAATGTTGGTTTCAGTGAAAGTAGCAGTATGCTTAAAGAAAAATCTGAGCTATATTTGGTTTTTTATATGAAATCCTGTAATAGATGCTACCTATGCAAAACTAAGTACAACCATAGAGTACTTTATTCCTTCTTCAGTTTTGCAAACTCTGTTTATGGCTAGCCTAGCTTCTCTTGGGGTGCTAAAGCTATCTTCCTCACAAGAGTTAGGATTAGATGCAAGAACAGTGTAGTTCATAAACAAAGCTTTTAAAATAATTCATTAAAACCCGCCCTATTTCTTCTATTGGTTAGGTCAGGACGATGAGGTAAGAGTTCATCAATGAATGAAGAAACGTTTTTGCCTCTAAGAAGAGCATCTTTCATTTAAATTGCCCAAGCAAAGCTGTTATAGAGTAAAGCAGCACACACTCAAAAGGACAAGCAGCAGTGCCTGGATGTAAAGATGTTATGCATATGGGGTTTGGAGGACTCTGGTGCATTTAGCTGAAAGGATTGTGAATAAGCAGAGACTGTATGTGTTAGGTCTTGTTGACATTTAACAAAAAGCAATTTTCTACCGTAGTAACCATGACAAAATTCAGAATGTTCAGACATACACAAATGCCTAAAAAATAATGCTAAGGTATACCTTCAATCCTCAACATGTCTTTCTTGATTCAAAAAAAAAAAAAGCCAGAGATTCAGAATTATAGATAAGAATCTACCTTTACCTCTTCTGCAATGCAGCTGTTTTCCCAAACCTGGTTCTCTATTAGAAGGCACAAAAGAATGCCTTTAAGGTGCTTTCAGCTTAAATCTACCAATTGTTTAGCTTGAGCTACACTTTAAACAACTAGGTGATTCTAGAGGCTGGGAGGATGACAAGTTATCTCAAAGGAAGGAAGTCTTTCAAATTTTAAGAGTCTCTTCAAAGTATTTTAGTTTGCCTATACTGAGGAAAACTTTGCATCCTTTATGGATGTGAATGCAGAAATAAAAATGCAGCCAAATAATCACAGTGCGAAGAACTGGAATTCTAAGTCAATGCCGTTTGACTCTGGTAAGCGCCTAGGTGGAAATTGAGTTACTAAGAATTGATGCAAATCCTGGAGAACTGGAATAAGAGTTGTATGAGTTTTAAATGAAAAGTAATACGTTTCTTGGTAATACCTGACAACTGCAGGGCTTTCTAACTGTGTAACTTGAAGGGCTCCAAGTTTCAAAACCAAGCTGTCTCTCTTATGGGAGAAACTATTGAGAAAGAAACTAGGGTTGCAATTTCTATTCCTGCTGTATGTGTGTAGGTGGTCTTTATGGTGTTTTCACCATACTGTTTCTACAGGTATCCTGGACTCTTCTCCACCTTATGCAGTGCACAGTGAGACTCTTCTAAGAAATGTCCTTTTTGTCTTCTAGCAAAAATGGATGCAAAGGTTTCAAGCGTATAACACACCGGAGAAATAACTACTGTCTCACTGCTCAGGTTCTCCAGTTGCCAGTTTTGGAACCATCTTCTTGGTGTTCTCTTGATAGACATCCTCCTGGTACAGGGTGCTTCTCAGAAAACTTGTCTGTGATTCTCCAACATCTGGTTGAACATCTGATGGCCAGAATATCTTCTAAATACTGCTTTTGTTGGATCTATTGCTGATCTTCAGCTGTCGGTTTATCTCAGTGGCTGTCCCGGGTCTGTAATTTTTCTCATGACCAATACTTTGACAGAGCTTGCATTTCTGTCATTGGTGTTGTCTGTGTGCCTTTTTGGTAGAATTCAGACTTTCTCACTGATACATAGTGGTGACAGTCCTCAGGGTTTGGTTCTGGGTTTTGCTGCAGCTGTGATTTGCCTGTAATGTTTTGCCCTCCCTTAAATCCAAACCTTTGCAGGCAAGTGTGTGCTTAACTTCAAACCTCCAGTTTCCTTGGCTTGCCCTAGATCTTGCCGCTTGCTGGAGGTTAAGTACACATGCCTCCATAGGAATGGAACTTTACCGTGACATTGAGAGTGTTTGTGGTACTTAAGCTCCTGAAGAATAGGACAGCAAGAAGGCAAAGGAACAAATACAGCTTTTGTGGTAAGGGAATGATGTAAATGGCAGAAATGTGATGCAGGTAGAGATGGACTATTACAAATCCGAGTTGTTTTTTTTTTTTTTCAGCTGCAGCTTGTGTGAAATAATAGTTATAGTATAAAAACAAGAGATGGAGATCTGGGAGTGACTGATGCGATGTTTTGAAGAAATTTCCCTCAAAATACATTTACGTGTATCCTCACACACTGACTCTTCAAGCACTGCTGTGCTGGTCAGGAGGTAGCTTGATCATGATGTGATTTTTAAACTGATTCAACTACCTGCTTCGGTGTGTGCTCCATTCTTAACTGTAGGGATTATCGCACTGACATAATTGGGAGCGCATGCTGTGTTTCAGATCAGGTTGTCCTACAGCACCTTGCTGGCTTAGGACACCAGTGGCCTAGGAGGTGCAGCATCACTGGTGTGCTGCTGAGCCCTGTCTTTCCAAATCCAGAGCGGAACTTTACTTGCAGATTACTAAAGGGAAGGCAGCGATGCCCCTGATCCCTGGTGTCTATGGCATTGAATCAAACTCAGCATTGGTACACTCTATAAATACTTCTGTGTGTATCTGTATATAATATCTTTGCATGTAATCTCTCTCCATAGAGATTTTTCTAAAAACTATTCACAGGAAATAAGTCTCCAAGTGATTTAAAGAAAACATAAATGACAGGCTCTTTCCTGTGCTTGGCTGAGTCACGTGCAATGTGTACAATTAACAGGTGCGCAGTGGCAAACTGCACTCAGCAGGCAACGCGGGGAAGGGTTCCGAGTCCTGAACATCGAACGAGTTTCTTCTGTAGCACAGGGTTTGAAAGGATCAGTGTGATACTGAGCATATCAGTACCTCTTTCATTCTGTAAATTTTTGCCTCTGGATAAGCACCTTTTTTTAACTTTGCAGGTTTTCTAGGGAGAGATGCAGACCTCATACCTGTTCTCTTCCTCCTCATGCTGACAACAGAGCTGTAAGCTTTGGCTGGAGCTGTAGTGTCTGTATATAGCTTACTCATTTGAGTCAAAGATGAGATCCAGCCTAGCTCTTGCCGTTTAATCTGTTGCTGGGCTGGGCTGGTGCCTGGTGACGTGTTGAGCTAAGCTGTCTGCAGCGAGTTAATAGAGAAGACGAAAGGTGTCAAACCCCTGCAGAATGGCTCAAGTACTTGCAGTGTCTGACCTGCATCCTGAATGCTGAAAAAAAGATGATAAAGCTGCCTCACAAGAAGTTACAGAAATTTTTCCTTAAAAAGGTAAAAAGCTTTTTTTTTTTTTCTTGCTTGCCGCTTTGCTTGAATTAGGTTGATGACAAAGTTTGACAATCACATTGATTTTGTGCAGTCAGCCTTGTTTTCTTTGCACTGAGACACCTCAAACTGTTCTCTCAATGTAATGTTATTCTTGGCTTGTGGTTTGGGACACTATGAAAACCATCAAAACTGTACTCGAGCAGCATGCTGCGTGGGTTAGTTTGATTACAGCTGCAGTTTACAGGTTCTGTCACCCTGTTGCATTATGCTGCCTTTTAATCTTGCTCCTTGAGTCAGTGGCACTGTATATTCTGAATCTGTCAAGCTGAATTTTAGTATGAAGTTTTTTGCAGTGTCAGAGAGGGAATGCTGCTCACTGACTGGTGCTGACTTAAAATGTTGATATTAAAATGTAATGGGTGTATATTTTACATGTAGGCTGTATATTTGTATTCGGTTTTCAAATATACCTATGTAACTCAGTACAGATATAGCAACATCTAATAGAAAACATACTTTCAGGTAGAACTCTGTTTAAAACTGAGTTTTAGTTTAAAACTACCCCTAGATTGTATTTTTCTGTCCAGCACTATACCTACCTAGGTATTAAGTGCTGTGGTAGTTAGTGATCTCAAATAGCATTCTTTAATGTCTGCATTATCTATGGATTCTGTTTTGGCAACGTATAAACATTTATCCCACAGGTTATGTATATATGCTGTTTTTCCCCTCTCCCCTCCTTCTCATCTTGGCTACTCATACGTGCTGTTTATTAGTGGTTGATCAGAAGTGCAGTCTGTTTATTCTGTAGAGCATCTCAATTTTAGTGCAGGGTGCTCTCAGTTGTAGTCAATTGGAGTCTTGCATTTTTACCATGCAGTATAATTTCATATGTATGGGATTTCATACTGATATCCGTAATATGCTGCTTCAAAATAAAATATGCGACTTGGTTATATTTTAATTAAAATAGTTTTAAAGGGGTACAAGAGGAGACAGTCGCGTTTCAGTGCAAGTTAGAATCTGGCGCACAGTTCACTGATTTCTTGACACCTTCACAGATGCAGATGGCTGGTTGTACCTCTTACTCTGGAGTAAATTTCCAGCATTTAAATGTTGACATCACAGTTATGCTGTTCAGCTGTCCTTTTGGGGTTTCTTATGTTGACTGAAAAGATTTTTTCCCTTTTGCTAGGGTATATACTCCTTACTGCCAGCAATATCTGATCAAATGGTCATGATTCCACTGGGGTATAACAACTCTGGATCTTCTGTTATATTCTTGCATATAGGACTGAAAGCCCTCAGTTAATTAATGTGGGTTAAAGTACAAAAGAGGAATGAATTGTGCTAGATTTGATTTTAATGTAGTTGCTGAAAATGTATTTAATTGAACTACTTGTTTGAAGTGATGAAGTGAAGGTGCGGGTGCAACCAAGAAGGTGATGAGCATAATTCAACATGCAAATAGCAGTAGGGCATTGATAGTCTTGGAAGTCCTATAGCAACTTTCTCTCTCATAAAAAAGGTGTCTGTATGGTACCACACAGGAGAGAAATCAAGTAGTATTCACATCCTTGCTTGTGTTGATGGCTTATGTTATTCCTCTGGAGGTGGATGGAGCATTTTCAACAAACTATGTTTTTATTTATGGTAATGTACAAAACAAAATTGACAAACATCTGTAATCCTTCTAAGAGTTATATGTCAGTCTAGTTTGTAGAGGCCTTTTTCTAAATGCTGGAAAGGGGGAGGCACCACAAAACAAGTGGCTGGACCCTGCCCTCTGCTACACATGCATACTTTGGGCTCAGGTCAGTGCCTGAATGTATTGGGTCAAAAACTTGACTCGATTTAAATTCACAGGAATCAATAGCTATGTGATCCCAGATTACCTGATTAAACTATAGCTAGTTAGTGTTGTGAATTTTGTTTCCTTTCCTAATGATTGTTGCATGTGAGCAGGCAGTGTAGTGGTTAAAAAAAGAAAAAAGTAATCTCCAAGAATTTGAAGATTAATTAGGTGAACTATGCCTTTGAGTGGTGGCTGGGAAGAATGAATGGATATTTTCTGGGTTTTTTTTTGCTGTGATAGTCAGATATGGAGTTCAGGTAATGATTGTTTCATTTACTTATGTGGCTACTGTCACAGCAGTATCTTTTTGAAGCAGGTAGGACCTGTAGCTCCCTTCTTATTTTTGTGAGTATAACTTTACAACGGACTACCTGATGGCTATCCTACCTGAATATCATTCAGATGTCAGTATGGTTAAGTAGCTAAAAGAACATTCTTGTAACTCTACATATGAAAGAATACCCCCAAATTGCCAAGCTCCTTAAAAGTAGGTCAGATCTTAGGACCTTATCTACTTTTTCTAGCAGATACTAGAAAATGTATCTGCTAAAGAATGATATCAAATTTGATAGCAGTGAAATACTTCTTCAGAGTATTTCACTCTTCAGCATTATGTACTGAAGCAGCAGTCAAACATCTTACCAAGCTGAGTAAAGTCTGGCAAGTATTTGTGTAGGCATCAGCAGCCCTTAGACAAGTGAATGTTTCTTTTCATGTATGTGAGAGGTGGTTTCGGAGTTAAGCCTTTAATTGCTCTACGTGAAAACGTGACTTAGGCCTGGAGAGTGACTGAAAACTGGCATGTTGTGTGTTTCAAGTTCCCAGTATTACTCAGTGGTTCATAAAAGAACTCTTCTCAGGACCAGCAAAAATTAGTTGGTAACAGTACATTTGACAGCCTTGTTGTCTACTGAACTTACAAGAACGGTTGTCTTTCCAAAGAAAGGACAGCTGCTTAACACGTGTGAGTGTTCTTGCATGTAAATTTATCTGTGCAACTCAGAGTTTCTCCTGAAAGCTTTGTCTAAAACAGTCATGCAAAGGCAGAGAGAGGTGTTCCTCCCATAGTGTAATAACACTGAATTAGGATGTTTTATGAAATCGGTCTGCATAGAAAATTCAACATCACATAAGCTGTTTGATTTAGGGAATAGATATGAAAATCACTGCTTGTAGTAAACTATAATTCAGTAATTGAGTCAGCAGGAAAATAAAAAGCTTGTGAAAAACATTTTGACTTGAATGGCATTCTGGCAGGGAAAAGTAGGTTTTATTAAAAATGGGTAATTTAGAGTTTCACTGTTTAAAAGCAAGATGTAATATCTGCTAATAGGAGAAAAGCACTTGAGCAAAACAAATTGAGACTTCAGCTGATCCACTCTTTTACAGGGATCTGGTGTTGTAAACACTGATTGTATGATTTATGGAAATGCATATGTTCTTTGTAGCATTAAAAGGGAGGATCTTTAATTTTTTTCACTAGTGTGGAAAAAAAATTGCTAATGACTGCAGTATTGGCAGAATACTGCTCTATTATAGCTTGTGATACATGTGTCTGCCTTTTTTTCCCCATCACCACCAATAGACGTTTCTGTCCTTAGGGAAATGTGGGACTGAGTCACTGATACAAAGGAGAGCAGAATGAAAAGGTACATAGCACCAAAGGAATCTGACAGTGCAGACCTCTTAAATGTCTTTCTGTACATTCGCACATATGCGAGTCATACATATGGGCAAGGTATTTTGTGATCTTTATGATGCTTATTTTTTGTTCTTATTCTCTGTAAAGCAATATGTTTCATATACATGTCTATAAGATTAGCTTTCTTTGTCATGTGCATGCTTGCCTTGTGTTCTGAGGGACAGCTTGTTGAGTCGAACTGCTATATCTTGGTGATGCTGCCTGTCCAGTTTGGGGGGGCAGAGGGGCTGGAACCCTTCAGAATGGAAGGGTTTTCAAGTCACCTCCTGCTGTGTGCGCACCACCCTGTAATATTCAGTGTCATATTCAGGACAGTTCCTGTCCTCAGTGATGACATTGGTCAGTACAGGGTCAACCCTCAGGAGCATGTGGAATTTTAGTGGTGTTTAACTGACTTCTATGTTACTACGGGGCCTATGTGTTAAGGTATTGAAATGTGCTTGATCTGGCTGCTTCTGTCATGACTGGGATGCTGGTAGAGAGAGATGGCAGTAGTCCTCTCAAAATAGGTTGGAAAATGTGGAAGGCCTGTGAATTAATTTGTGGATCTGTTTTGAGTGAGCATGTGGGTTATCTCTTGTAATTTGTTTTCTAAACAACCCACTAATGGGGCTGGGGTGGGGGTGTGTATGGAGGCTTTTCCCTGTATCTGGTGCTGAGAAGGCACAGGTTGGCTCACTTGTCAGCGGGAGCCAGCCTCCTTGGCTCAGTCTGCAAAGACCGAAGTGTTTGGTTCACGAGGTCTCTGCCTCTGTCTCTGATGTTGGGCCATCATGAGCACTGTTGACGTTGCTTTGCCTCATACGTAAATGCCAATAAATCTTCATTTTACTATTGTGAAGACTAAGATAGAAAAGCAAAAGTACTTCAGCTTGGCAGTTGTAGGGATGCTGTTGAAGGCAGGTATGGGAAAGGAGTCTTTCTGTTCTTCTCAGCCTGCACTGCCTCAGGCTGTTAAGCTGCCTAAAGCTGTTGTGGTCTGGAGCCAGCAAAGCTGCTGAGTGGGTATGAGGGTGACAAGTGACTCTAAGTATGAAGACTGGGGGCTTCTTCCCCACATGGCAAGGGGGAGGACAATAGTTTGGAGATGGGACAGCAGGTCAGGGGCAGAGCTCTGGAAAGCCAGCCTTGTGTCACTGCTGCAGCTGCCGGGGGACTGGAGGCATGGGGCAGGCTGGAGAGTGCTCTGCTTGTCACTTCTGCATACATGGGGCCAGCTGCTGCTTTGTGATCCCTACCCTGCGTTTTGCAGCGACATCTATCTGCCTCTCTCCAGGGCTGTGGTATAGGCAAGATCAGGCAGGGGGAGGAGACATACATTGTTTTTTAGTTTTTTTTTTTTTTCCTAGGCAACCACCTGCTTTGATTATGCCTGGAGTTGACCCCAATGCTGTATTGTCTTCCAGCTGTAAATTTGTGTTAAGAAATAACTGTAATCTTTTATGAACTGCAAGTCCACAGATGTCTTTACAAGGAACCTCGCTGAAAAAATGCACTCTGGAAAAAATGTAATTATTCATAATAATGTACATCCCCCGAAGTCCAGAACAGGTAATGTCTGGGCACACCCCTGTGAGCAAGGGACCGCATACAGAGAAACCACTGGCAAACTAACTCCAGAAGCAGCCGCCCTCTGAGGAGAGGGGAGCAGAAACAACTGGACGCTATTTCTGGCGGGGCTGAAAAGGAGCAAGCAGGAGCAGTCTAGGCCTCTCGCTCTTGGTCATTCCTGGTCACTTAAAAAGACTTACCTACTGCAGTTTCAGAAGGCAAGTCTTGGACCTGCCTGTGTGAAGTGAAGCTGGCAGGAATTAAGGCTTGTTGAGCTTTTGGCTCCCATGTTGTTATTGCACTGTGAGCGGCAGAGGATGCAACTCTTGTTTTGTTGGTAGTTTATTTTGAAAGGTTGCAGGGGAAGCTTTCCAAAGCTTGTGAGTCTCCTAAATTTAATGAGATGTTAACAAGACAAGCTACAGGAAACACACTTTCAAAAGCATGCTGAAGTACTGCGTTCAGTTCTTGGTGAGTGTCAACATGGAACGAAGTCGGCTGCCCACAAAAAGATGGAACTTTCCTTCATGTCAAGGCAAAGGCTTTTAAAAGGAAAGCAATAAAATTGAGTTAAGCAATGGTTAATAGTTGGGCTATGTATATGAATAGTGATGTTAATCATGTATAAAAAAACTACAAATACTTTTGCAAACTACAACCAAAAAATTATATTCCCATATAAAAGGAGTATTAAGGTTGACTGTAAGGCACTTTTGAACTTAAATTGCTTGAAGATAACTTTCAAAATTACACTGGCAGCTAATCTTTACATTTACGAATTATATTTTGTACTTATCCCGTGCAACAAGACTTTTACTTGTTTCTGCCCTCTGTATTGGTGTCAGGAGTGTTTTATTTGGGGGAAGTGGGGAAGGATTTGTTTTTGAGCCAAGCAACATGCATATTTTTCTTCTCACCTAATTCTCAAAAATAGCTAAACCAGTGAAGCTTGAAAGTTTTGCTAAAGAATTGAGCCTGAGGCAGTTGTCTGGCATGGAAAACTTCAGTCCAAATAGACTTGATTTGGCAGAAACAGGAACAACTGAAGCATAATTCGGTGACGGGAAAGTGTCAGCAAATTCATCAGGAGGTGGTGCTCATGGAGGTGGTACGGGAGCCACAATACTGAGAGGGGGAAAAACAAATTCAGCTGTTGGGGGACTGTCTTCACTCCTCAGCCCCTCCCCACCCCTGGCAAACTTGAGTGTCTTAAGCAATGCCATGCCCAGTTCTGTGAGCACAACTCAAAAACGTCATCTTAGACACACCTCTGCTATGTCAGTGGAACAGCTACCGCTATCTGTGGGTTGTGTAACGGGATGGGAGGTGTAGTGCAAATGAAGATGAACAGAATCTGTTGTATGAGGTGAATGTGTGCCAGTGCAGCATGGGTGGAGTTGTGTTGGCATGTCATTTGCTATGCATGATATGGCAATCCTTTCAAGGCCTAACAATAGGGATGTGTATGGACCAGAAACTCTTTATTCCTGTGCCTGAAGTGGAGGAAAACCGGTTTGCTTTTAAACTGTTGTGATGCCCCTTATGAGAGGTTTGGATGGAACAGCAGTAGTTATGTGCAACAGATTTATATGTAATGCGAAAACTCCCTGAATTTCTGATATGAATTAAGGGAGTAAAATAGCAGCTGTATTGTCCTGAGCCCAGATGTTGGATGGGGCTGATCCATGGCCCTTTACTTGCAGGCTTCATTATTCTTCCCCCTGTTTAAAAAACAAACAAACAAAAAAAGCAAAAACCCAAACCACCCCAACAAACTCCACCACCAACCAAACAAAAAAACCCAAATGAAAAAAACCCACCCAAAACCTCCAGTGACACAGGACCACCTGTGAAAGTGACAGCAAATTCTCGCCTCCTTAGATGTACCTGTTGTGACCTCCTGTAAAATCGTTTACGTGGAGCCTAATACTGTCTTAACACTTCAATAAGCTGTTGATCAAGTGTGAGACAGACCTTGGCAGCGCTTTGAGAAAAGTTTTATTGTCTTGGCTGAGAAAACACCCTGGGGACTGTAACTGCTACCAGGAGATCTCTGCTCTCAGCCTGCTGCAACTACTCAGTGTTCCTTGCTTGCAGCACAGCTCGAGCTGTGCCTCCAGCCCATTGCCTGCCTTACCCTGCTCCACAAGGCATATCTTCTGGCCATGGCCCACCATCACCTTCCCAGGAGTGCTGGGGGAGATACTGGGGAGAACACGACCTGGCGGTGCACAGACCTGGGCATGCTCTCAGTGGATAGTGCTTTTGCCTCCCTGGCTGAGGATGAAGGACTGCTTGATCTGTCTCCTGATGTTTATGCATCTACAGTGGTAGGTGACTTTTCACTGACAAGGTCTTGTTCTGGTAGGACTGGGAAGGCTGTGGAATAGGGTCTAACTGAGAACTGGGGCTAGGGCACCAAGACAAGAAGAAGCACTGAAGAGCTGAAGAAAGGAATGGGGATTTTGACGCTAACCTCTGTAAAACTGATGTGAATTTACTTGCTGCTGTTAGCCTAGTATCTCTGTTAAGTATGTCTAATTTATTATTTTGTTTCAAGAATTGGTAGGTAAAGAGGAAGAAGACCTGAAACAATACCATAAGATTAAACAAAAGAAAATCAAGAGAAAACGATTGTGTGTGGCGTCACGCATTTATATACACTAACCTCCGTTTTATGTAGCTGTGTGTTAGAATAATATGAAATGTTCTCTCCAAATCCTTCTTGTGTGGGGGTGACACATCCCCGGCAGCGCAGGACAGTAGTAAGATCTTTGAAGACTAGTTGCTATAACAACTACTGCCTGCAGGCCTGGTGCTGAGTGTGCAGAAAACACCAGACTTCACTCTTGCATGAGGCTTTCTAGTATTGTGTGGAACTTTGTACTGTACAGCAATTTCTTGAAATGTGCAGTCAAACAAAAATTAAGATTCAGGGGGAGAGGTATGGTATATCACAGCTTTCTTTCCCTCTTCTTTTCTGACACGTTTCCCTCCTTCATTAACACATTGCTCAGCATTGTGCGGTGTCTCTTAAAGAGATCCTGTGACTAATCCACTGTTAGTTCATGAAAGCCCTCACCTGAATTACCTTTTTCTTTTGGCTGGAGGCAAGTGCTGGTGCTCTTGTTCTCCAGGATCTTGCCACTGGCATTTGGGAGATACTTCAAACATACCTCTGTACTCTGTGTGTTGGGGCAAATGTTAGAGTGTCATAAACCCTTTAAATAACAAATCTTTTCTGAGTTTTGGAAAGGATGTCCCTGAGCAGCTGACTTCTGGCCATACACTACTGCCTGCTGTATGTCCCTGAGGGCACTGACAAGTTAACTTTCACTAGCAAAGGTGCAGAAAGATGGATGTGTATTTGCTTCTTGAAGAAAAATTGATGCTGTTTGAGGCTTAGTGCTATGAATATGCTTTGAATCTCAAATAAGAGAAACATGCAAGACCTGAGGAATTAGCAGTCGGAAGACGCCTAATATGCTCTGTCTGCTCAGTTGCACAACCAGCAGAAACTGTCCCCCGAGTCTGTGGTGGGCATGTAATTGTCTTCTGAAAGGATCTTCCAAATACCTGTGTGTGATATCAGACGAAAGTACAGGGCTCAGGAAACTATTGCATAAGAACTGTTTTTCTTCTCAGTTTATTCAGTTTTGGTGTGTTAGAACAATGGGAAAATGTGACTACTTAGTGACCATGATGTAGTGCACTTGTCAAGCGTAACTACTGTAGTTGCTGCATGTATCTCAGGAAAACGGCTGACATTATTCTCCTATCAAGTCTACTTTCTCCATAACTTTCTATGGTTGTTGGTGTGTTTTTCTTGTGAGAGGATATGTGGCTTTCTGTAAAGAGAAGCTTTCTTGTTTTGTTTCTGTTAATGACTCTTACCTGCTGTGATCTTCAGGTCAAGCTATTGCAGGTTTTGCACCATGCTGTAGCTGATGTACCTAATGCTGGAGACCTAATTTGTTGCAGAGGGTGCTGCACAGAATTCAGCATAGCTGATGTCTTTTGCCTGCAGTGCGTTGCGCCTAATTCTGCAGCTGTCATAGCCCTTTCAGAATAGCCCTACGGCATAAAGGGTTGTCCCCCTCTGTAGCTCCTGTGGATACAAAGGCCAGAGGTAACAGCAATCAATATGCTGTTAAGAACTGGTGTTCCTGTAGCTTGGCTGTGCATGGTACGTGCCATAGTCTTTGATGTACCCCTGAAGTCGCTCTTTGAGCATTCCCTGCTCTGGTAACGCTTCACTGAGAGCTAGTGGGGACTCGTGATGAGGAGGCAATTGAAATGAGCATGGCTGAAGGAGCAGAACTCTGCTTCAGGAAACATTCAGGAAACTGAGTCAGACTGGAGTTGTCCCCGTATTCTATGGGGCTTCTGTGCTTGCCACAGAAACATGACCTTAGCAGCCTTTATGGGGACAAAGCCAGCATGAAATAATTGATGTACATTCCTCCCACTTATCCTGTACCTCTTTTTTTTTCCTTTTTTTTTTTTTTTTTCCTGTAGCCTGTTATCTGAGCTTAATGCATATACTACATTTGTATTGCCTCTCAAAGCAAAATGTATTACAGCTTGGAAACTCTCAGTAGCAAAGCCATCTTCAAATGATTGGGAAATCTACAGTGCTGGCAGAGGAGTCTGAGGCAGAAAGTGATGTTTTTGTGAAAGATGCATGAAATACATAATCTCCTCTCTAACGCTGTAACTTCTAAGGAAATATAGATTTTTTTTTTTTGATTCAAAGATGATGATGGGGGTTTTAGCTTTCTGATCCATCGAGTGTTTTTTTTTTTTTTTTTGAGACAAGCTTTTTCCCTGTTTGTCCTTATGCATTCAAGGGAGTGCATATTTCTTAGAGTTGTAGCACTCTAATCATAGCATTGGCTTTAGTCAGTTCTTATTTTCTGCCCAGGTAGTATGCTAGATCCTTTGTTTTATCTAGATCTTGTGATGATAAATATCAGTTTCTTGTTCTGAAAATCAGAGCTTGCTCCCAAATGGCTTGATGCTCAGTGTTTCCAAACGGGTACTTTTCCCTGCATGGAAATCTGTCAGGGAATATGCCTGTAAGTGCTTTGTGCGCTGTTGTTGTTCGGATTTACCCTTTGAACTGCAAAGCTCATGATATATTTCAGATGAGAGTATGAGTTACCAGCTTCAGAAACAGTGAGTACCTTGTGTGAGCAAGTTGATTTCCTTTCAGCACAACCGTTTCCTTTGCAGGTATCTTGAATAGCAGTTAGTAATGTGCTTTTCTTTAATTTATTGATGTTCCATTTCCTGGCTGACTTTCTGACATATTTCTTTCAAAGCTTTGGTCCCTTATACTTGATCTGTCTTTCTTTATCTTGATCTTCTTTAGCAAATAATCTTCAGTTTTAGAAAGGAATAAACTGCTAATAGCATAGTTCAGTTAATTATGAATTCACATGAAAACAGACTTTTAAGTTTATTAATGCCAGGACAATGTTCTCAATTGTCCTTGAGCCCTTTTACTTGTGGTGTCTCCTGCTAGTTTTCTTTTTTTTTTTTTTTTTTTGGTTGTAATCTCTATTCTAGTTCAATAGTGTTTGTATATGATGAGTTTTATGACATAAAAGCTTCAGAGCTGCAATACCTGACTTGTCGCTGGCTATGAGTTAACAGCCCAGATTCTTTCTTTATCCTTTTACTGGGATGCTGGGAAGTCCTTCATGAATTTGATGGTATTTGATGCAAGGTATGTGATTATTTCAATACTTGGCCTCCTAATGATGCACCTGAGAAGAGCAGACCCTACAAGCCACAGAACTATTCTTATAGAGGCTTCAACTTTTTTCTTTCTAGTCTAGTTCATGTATTTCTTTAGCTATCTCTTTGGTTATACCTAGTTCATCAGAAATGAACCTAAACTTGTACCATAATCTATACTGATATTCACAGAACTTTTTGGATAAACTGGGTCAGACTGGGGATGGAAGAAGACAAGGAACTTCAACTGCTGCAATATATTTAATCATAGTCATCTTGCACACCTGCACTTAAAATTTTAGTATACATGTTACTAGGTGTAAGCTAAATGAAGTTTGCAGGCAAATATCATTTGAGCACTATCTGTAATTGTGGTGCAGCAGGATGGTTACTTCTACCAAATTGCAAGTCCATTGTAAATACTGTGGAAATTTTTGACAGTAACTATATCTACTCAGAGTAGTTTGCAACATGCCTGAAGGCTCAGGGCATTAAATCCCATTGATGTCTTTGTACTTACCCAGAACTTGAGATGTACAAACAGTAAATGCAATAAAGCAATGCTAAGTTCACTGATTTGTTTTTTTTTTTTTTTATAAGGCTTGTGGAAACCCAAATGAGAGGCAAGGATTAGGATAGTGGGCTGCAAGCAAGAATATTTGGATGCTGTTGCTAGCTTTGTTCTGTTACTTTGGTTGAATGTTTCTGTATCCTGGGTCACAACATCCCTAACTTCTAGCTTGTGGTGGTTGTCCTTTTCTTATGGGCAAAACTGTGCAAGAATAGTTCTTGTTCTTTTAAAGTTTCCCCCTTCTTCTCAACTCCCTACTTACTTTTTCATGTCTCTTCCCTAGGTGAAATTTGGGAACACAATGTAAGCAGCTTCCTCCAAAATGCGTTCAAAGTCAGGTCCTCTGAATGTTGTGAGGTTCAGTCTTGCTATGTGTTGCTGTTGCTGAATAGTTACTCCTTTTGGTGTGCAGGTGTTATAGGATTCCTACTTTGGCAAAATGGTTCTGTCAAAGTCCAAACAACTTTCTCTTGCAATCATTCCATACTAAAACCTTTCTACAAAGACAGGTGAAACTTGACTCCTTAACTGCCTTTTTGCTTGTCTTAAGGTGTATGCTGTTTTGGAGAAATTGTTTCTCTAGGCTTTGTTTTAAGGAGAAACTTCACTCCCTCGCTGAATCTAAGGAATCTCAAACTACCGATGTTTTCATGTGTTTCCTCTTAAGTGAAAAACTAGTGGCTGAGTATGGAGACTTTTCTGTCAATTCTATTGCACCTTCTCCTTGCATTATGTCCAAAGGATGCAGTCTTGAAAAATGGAACTCCTTTTTCTTCACCTAAATGATTTTAACCTCTTTGCTAAATATTCGAGTTGTCTCCCTGTCCTCTGGCATTATCCCTGTATTCTCTGCCTTGTTTTTGACTATTTCCCATTTGTTTTATCTGTATCCAGGATTCAGTGCTATAGATAACAGCAAAGCACACATGCTGTGCACCTTCTGCTGCAGGCACAAGTCATCCTTCCTATTAGTAGCTGCTCCAATATTCTGAATGTCATTCAGGCCAAGTTAATTTTTCGCTGTCTTCCACCAGTGTGATCTCTACCTTTTCACTTTAATTAGTGTGGTCTTCCGATTCTTTAATCGCATCCCCTTGACTATGGGTATCAAATGTCTGTGCAGCAGGTATATTCCATGGGTATTTCTGCACACGCAGCTACATTTTTTTGCTTGCTATAGTGAGTCCAGTAGGTATTAGCACTGATATGTTCCACCTTTTTTGTAGTTTTCCAGGATGATGCAGTATCTTCTTCTAGTAGTCACTGCTGACCTTCAGAAATTATTTTTAAAAGGGAGAAACATGCAAGTATTCAGTTCTCAAACTCTCAGGAAGTAAGAACTGCAAGCTTGGCACAAATCTTTTCTCAATGACTTCTGGTGCTACTATATAAAAGAAAGCATGAGTCATGCAATGAAGGTACCTTCCTGTACATTTCCAGGTATCATGCAGGCATGCTGCTCTCTTCCTTTGCTTGGGGTTTTTCTCACCTGTTATAAGCTTAATGCAGGCTTCCAAACTGGGTGAGTCTTGGAGGAAATACAAGCATATACACCATGTTTTCTTGAGAGTAATAAATCCACACTCTAGTTGTGTAGTTGTAGAGATATGTTACCTATTTCTTACTAGCAGTTGTATCAGCTCAGCACTGCTTGAAAAAGCAACCATCGAACCTGAAAAAGTAACTGAGATATATTTTCATTTTCAGCTCCCCGATGGGCATGTCTGTATTTCATCTCTAACTGGTTTCCTGTACCGAGCAGAGTAATAGTCCATCAAAAACACTAGAAATTGTTACCGATGATGCATTTGTAACCTAGCATATGAACTTGGTCGTAGTACTTTCTAAGAAAGTACTGTGTGCTATATATCCAAGACTGGACTAGTTTCCAGAAGATATTCTCATTCCTCACACCTCAGAGTTGAGGAGCGGTAAGATGTGGCATAAGGTCCACATTAAATCTCAAGTGATGCTCTGTAACGGAAGTCTTGATCATTGTTTGGCCCAAGTGCAAACAGTAGGTTCCTTGGGAAGACCTGTGTCAGACAAACAGTCCCCAAAGGGCAAGGCTGGGGTGGAGGGCGTAAAAGAAATGTAAGACTGTTACTTTACTAGCTCTAAGTTAGGATGCACTCTTTCTTATCTGAATTCCTGGTGATAGTTAAATAAGACTTGCAGCACATACCATATATTTTATTTTTAATCTGATTTTTTTCCCTCCCTTACTAAATTTTGGTTTTAATTACATTATTTTAGCATTTCACTAGAGCGAAGTCAGCCCACCGTAACATGTCCTTAAAAGAAAAACAGTTTTCTGGCCAATTGGAAATGGAATTATCTTCCACAGGAGATGATTTCATTTAAGCTCTGCTCACAAGTTGGTGAGAGGGGTACCCTCCCAGAGCAAACGGTGAAGCCCCTTTCGTGTATGTATCAGGTCATGCTCAACAAGATATCCAAAAAGTTTGTGGGCTGGGGTGCACATTAGGATGAGGGGACAGAAGGTTACGATTGTGTCTTTTATTTATATTGGAATAGGCTGCCCAGGGAGGTGGTGGATTCGCCATCCCTGGAGGTGTTTAAAAAAAGGGTAGATGTGGTACTTGGGGATATGGTTTAGAAGTGGTTTTGTCAGGTTAGCTTAATGGTTGGACTTGATGGTCTTAAAGGTCCCTTCCAACCTTAACAGTTCTATGATTCTATTTTTTTCATTATTGCATTGAAATCGGGGATGTTTGTGCAATCTTTAAAACTTAAAGGGAAGTAGACAGTGTTGAGGGAAAAGCAAATCTTAGTATGTCTTTAATGGCTATCTCACAAGGAAGTGAGTCTTAAAATGGATTGCCAGTGCTTTTCTGCATTACACTACTAGGATCCAATAGACATGTGGAAATGTTATTTAAGAAATACAGTATATGCCTTTTAGCTTGAACTGTGGTTAGCTTTCTCTTTTTACCATAACATTTTATATTGAAGTTTCTTGCTTTGCTCACAGCTCTAGGGATTCGGGTATTTCTCAGCTCTGCTTTCAGATAAGGAAACTGTAGCAAGAGCCATACAATTATACGATGTGTTTTTTTTTCACCCCATTTTCCTGACTGTTGTTAAATAGCAAAGGAATAATGAATGGACTTTTTTGTGCCTTCTCACCTTATCTCTTTCTTTGGAATTTGGACTTACCTTTGGTGGTGTTTTTTTTTTTTCCTGTGCTAGATTATTTATTCCCTCCCCCATTATTTTGCAATACGCTTCTCGCATCTGAAAAACTGCCGCACTAAAAAACCTACAGACTTCTTAACATGTTTTCTAAGTGATCACTTTTCTGCTTTTCTCCATCCATTGCTTGATGTTATTTGAAATGAGCCTCTACAAGCCAAGCTATAGACTTAAAGTCTCCTGTATGAAAGTTATTCTCATCCCAAACTGGTTTAAAATACATAGAATCATAGAATTGTTAAGGTTGGAAGGGACCTGTAAGATCGTCAAGTCCAACCATTAACCTAACCTGACAAAAAACACTTCTAAACCATGTCCCCAAATACCACGTCTACCCTATTTTTAAACACCTCCAGGGATGGCAAATCCACCACCTCCCTGGGCAGCCTATTCCAATGTTGGATAACCCTTTCAGTGAAAAAAAAAAACTTTCCTAACATCCAACCTAAACCTCACCTGGCTTAACTTGAACCCGTTTCCTCTTGTCCTATCACTTGTCACTAGGGAGAAGAGGTCAGTCCCCATCTCTCTACAACCTCCTTGCAGGTAGTTGTAGAGAGTGATAAGGTCTGCCCTCAGCCTCCTCTTCTCCAGGCTAAACAGCCCCAGCTCCCTCAGTCGTTCCTCGATATACTGTTGTGAGCCATTCAAGCCACTGAAATGGGAAGTGAATCTAGAGTTTCAAAACAAAGCGCTCTCATGAGCTTCCTCACTTGTTGTAGTTCTTAGACATTAGTCATGAGGCGTTGGTACTGTATTTCTGTGGAAGGCTGATGCAGCAAGCAAAATAATTCTGTTTCTTTATGACAGGATGTTGATAGGATCTCATCCCCTTTTATTCTCCCCTTCCTGTCCTGCTGCCTTGGTATTTGTACTGTTTTCCTCCTCCCTAAAGGATAAAAGAAAACCCAGTTTAATAAAAAAAAAAAAGCTTTCTCAGCTGCTTGTTCGACTATAAGCAACCTGTAAGTCTGGAAAATAAAGGTGCATTTACATAGACTGAAATGGTCAAGGCAACTGCTACAGACACTCTGGCTTTTCCTTAAGCTTTTTAATAAAAAGGAAAATGAATGCTTGCTTAAATTTGATTTCAAGGGGATTATCTTTGGAGGCTTTAGTATAATGCATTGTTCAGCTCTGGAAATCAAGGAGACCTTGAAGTGATGGGAGCCCTTTTTGGGGTTTTGTTGCCTCCTCCCCAAAGAACAGAGAGTTCACATGGAAGGCAGCCGCTGTGTCTCGCTTCTGAGTCTCATGGGAGTCAGAGTAATCTTAGTACAAGATGAACAACTGTTATCAGAAGGAAAACTGAATAGAAATGTCAAAAAATAATTTCTTGACACTTACTGCTTCAGGGAATAGCAGTTGTTTTTCTTCAACAGAAGACAATCAAGGTGCATGGTTGTACAGGGAAAAATTAGCTATTTGTGAAAATATTAAGAAATAAAAGTGCATATCAATTTGAAGAGCCATGGATTCCGTGGCCTTGTGTATCTATGTATGTATTAATTAGCAATATTTTGAGTAGGTAGAATTGTATACTGAGAATTGGACCTCTAGTATTGATCTGTCTGAATGGCCTTACTGGATGGAACTGCAAATATCCTCATTTATTCGGGAGACAACTAGTAACTCAGGTGCACCTTGGGGATAATATCTAGTTATGAAAACCACCTTTCCTCCAGAGATGAAGAAAATGTGTAGCAGCAGTGATTGGGGGGGGGGGAAATGAAAAGCAACCAAAAAAAAAAAACCCCACCACCCCCAAAACCCAACAAACCTTAGAAGTTCCTTTATTTTCCCTGGAAGTCCAACAATCTTCTGTTGCCTCAGATTTTTGACAAAAGCTACCACTTAAGTATTTCAGCTTTTGGGGTAATAATAGGCTGCATTGTTCATCAAATGACACAAAAGCTTTGTAAAATAGCTGAAAACGGCAGTAAGCGACCTGTTGATTAAAAAGAAATTGCAGAAAAAAGTGGTAAACCTAAGGCAGTTTTCTTTGTTTTGGCCTTTGCCTTCCTGTTTGATGCTGGAATAGAGTGCAGGTTTGACTCTTTTCACCTTGAAACCTTCTGATTTATCACATTTAACTTTATGTCAAAAGAGTATTTTTAAATAACCTTTTCCTATTAAAAGTTGCAGCTAAACTCTCCAACTTAGTATCTGACTGTAGTGAGAAAGACAAATGCAAGTGCAGCAAGTGACCTGCTTGATTCAAAGAGAAGCCCTGCTTCTATAGATGGTTATGCAGGTGTGTTTGTTGCCCACTTAAGTAAATCCAGGAAAAACCCTATGACTTTTCCCAGCTCTATACAGAGTACTTGCTGCCAATGTCTTCCTATTACTGAACATTTCTGAGGGGGCAAATAGTCAACTGCTGCAGATGATAAAGTTGGATACCCAAGACGGATGTGTGTCTCAACCCTCATATGTAAGTGTTGCACTAAAAATCTGATGACAATAACTGTTTGCTGCTGGGGGCAGCTGGCATTTGTCAAGTCTCTCTGAAAAGCTTAGGATTTAATTTTTGGCAAGTTGCAGTGGAATAGGTGAGAACATAGGGCAGATGTTAAGGAAAGGGGTACAAACCTGTGTTATTCAGGTTATGTAGTTACTGAATTTAAAATGAAAGTAAAGAAAGAGCATAAAACTCTTCCAGTACTTCTTTCCCTCTCCTTTAAACTGTCTTGGGGAAGACCTTACCTGGGGAGCTGGTTCCTGAGTTGAGTAACATCAGTCTGTACAGTGGACCTTGAACAAAAAACACCGTTAAATGAGTAAAGGAGTTCCAGATTTTCCTCCTCATCAGTCAACTGTGTATGCAAATTTGTTAGAAAGAAATGGAAAGTGAAGTCTTTCCAATATTTCATGCTCAGCATTCAAAACTTCAAGCTTTTACTTACAATACTAATCAAAATTTTGCATGATCGTGAAACATAAGGCACTTCCATCAGATACTAAGGGAATAAAAAGTGAGAAAAGATGTCAAAGTTGTTGAATGCTGTTGTTTTCAGAAAATGGTTGTAAACATTCAATTTTTATCCTGTCAACATCTTTTGTCTGGAGAACAAGTTTAGAGCTACCATGGGGAAAAGAGGAAAGCAAATGCATAGTCATAATCCCTGATGGAAATGTTACAAAAGCTCCTTGTGACTCGGCAGCAACCTGTCATGAGTATTTGACCAGCTGTCCCATTAGACTTCAGCCTGCTGACTTCTGTTTCTGATCAGGGTAGATGCAGTTCTTGGGTCTGAAGCAGCATGCTGTTTCTGGTACGCTAGGGACAAAAAAGTAATCTCTTGTTTACCTGTTCACACCTGATCCAACTGCTTATTCAATATTAGCAGTAATGAATAGTCATTACTTGGTATGCTCTGTGTGCATGATTATGGAAATGAAACCCGCTCTGCAGTTTGGTGCCTGTCTGTAGGAGAGAGGTTGAAGGAGCATAACAGATGTTCCCCTCAAACAGCTCTGAAGCTAGCAAGGTTGCATTAGCAACCAGCCTCATGGACAGAAAACACAACAGCCTGCTGAATAAAATATACCTGAGTCCTGGTTTTGTCCATCGTTTCCATGGCAGCATGCGGAAAGGTGGCCTGATGCAGCTGAGCAAACTGGCCTCCTCAAACCCAGCTGATGACTTTCTTGCATGCTTGCCAAGGGAATGAGAGGGAGAAGCCTCCCTATCCAGGCGCACTGGGCAGCAGTGCCTCTCATGGAGACAGCTGGAGTGTATGGAAATTAATTTAAAGGCTGTCAGAGAGGAGAGGTAGGAGATGGTGAGAACAAGGTAGAAGAGCCATCAGAGACATGGGTGACTGACAGTGTGTCTGTTCAACAAGACATGTAATTGGGAGGAAAAGAAGGAAAGGAGAGATCTCAGCAACAGCCCTCAGAGCTGGAAAAAGAAAGCAAGGTGACTTGAGGGTAGGGATGTCTGTTTTGGCAAACGCGAAAAGGAAGGTAGGAGGGAGCATCTGTAAGCTATTTTAAGGAGCTGGCTTAGGTGCTGCCTGTTCATGTAGCCTTCTGACTGTGAGCTCTTATTTCGCAGGGGTAGGTGCCCAGGCAGGATGCAGAGAAGAAGGGAACCTAATGCTTTTTCTCACTGTTGCTTTACAAGCCCTCCCAACCTGCATCACTCTAGAAGGATCTCCACGTGTATATTTTTAATTAAGAAGTTTAGTTTGAAATCCTACAAGCTGATTTGAGAACCAGTATTTACAGATGAGTGACTTTTTTAATTTTCCTCTTGCATTCTCAGTGAAAGGCTTGTGAAGGGGAGGGGAAGGAAGATACTCTGTCTTGTAACTCAAGACAAAGTAATGTTATAGATGTGGGAAATGTGCTAGTGATGAAGTTGATAGTCTTCAAGGTGCTGTTAGATTGAGACTAGCATAATTCGTAGTACTAAGTTTGGCAAGAAGTTTATTTTGTGTAACCTGCAGTAACTTAATTTGTGATAAAATAACTGAGTCTGCCTGGTGAGGAGACTCTGCAAATGAAGCAGATTTGAATGTCTTGTTACTAGTGAAAAAAAACAACTAAAGTTTATACACCTTTACAAATAACTAAAATGCAAACTGAAAGGGACCCATAGCTGTAGGCAGTTAGTTGGAGGTCAGCAATGGGATAATGTTTGACATTAACCAAATTGAATGAAGGATGAGTACAAAAACATATAAAATCCATTAATTCCTTTTAAGCCCCCACTAATCTATGTGATTGTGGATAATCCTTTGGGATGACACCAAAATCGGTATGTAGAGTGTATTCATAAGCATGGTGGTTCAGCCTTGCAGCATTGCTTGTAACCCACTGGTGCTTTTTAGAAGCTGCATTGCACATCATTTTCTTCTCTTTAACCAAAGTACAAGTGTTTTCAAATTTAGAAGTGCCCCCATCATCCTCTTCCTTGTCCTCTGCCTTAGATTTCCTCAAGAAACTTAGGCTGGATGGTGCAAAGAACACAAATATGTTTTTCCAAATGATCTAAAGACACAGGTTTAAGTTGCGTTTAGTCAAAAATGGAGACATTGAAAACGGGAAAGTTCCTGACGTGCTGGGAAAAAGCAAATTAACACCTGCGTGTTCATCATCTCTCTTTACAAGTCATGTTCTGGGGCTATTTGCTTCAGGCTTAATGTTCTTTACCAAAACTGCCAAAGATTAATAATGCCCTGCCTACTCAAAGGACCATTTGACCTACCATGGCTTCATCCCTTTCCTTTCCCACCCCTGCCACTTGGGAGTATTTCTCAAGACAAACAAGCTGAAAAATCCCAACCCTCAAGTTAGAGCCAGGAATTAAAGATGTCTCTAGTTATGCTTAGACAAGATGATCTTTCTTGTTACATGCACATGTCATTCTTCCTTCGCTGATCTCCAGGTTTAAAAGTAAGTGAGTTTTGTTTTCAAAAGATGATGTACTTCAAAGCAGTCTTGAATCTGTGACACTGGAAAATGAAGAAGGGGTATAGACATGGGGAAAGTGTCCTTACAGTTGAAATATCACATGCTTCATTAGGAATACAATGTAATTGAAAATCAGTTTTGTTTACAGTTTAGCTTCATAAGCTTTTATTTACTCTTTGCAGCCCTGATTTCTGCGCAAATAGCTCCTTTTAAGCTTTAGCAGCATTACCACCACAACTTGTTCAGACAGACAGATGGTGTGCTATTAAATCCACCTGACTGCCTCATCAACAGTGAGAGTTGATGAATGGTTTTAAGGGGGGGGGAGGGGGAACCCAGCATTAATACTAAAACAAATCAATACAGAATTGTTCAAGACAGCCCTGACAAGTGGTAATGGGAACTCCTGAAGGTCTTGCCTAGATTTTTTTTTTTTTTTTATTAGATGGTTCTCTTACTTCACTGTTGTTCTCATGGTCTCATTCTGGAGTTTTGGTTGTTTCAGCTTTAATATATTACACTAGATGAAAATTAACCTTGTACTTAAGGATAATTAAAGTCTTTTATTCAATTGGAAGAAATTACTATCTAAACATTGATATTATAATAAGACGTCTTATTGACGAGCATTGGTCTTGTATGTATAAATAATGTGCAGTGGCTCATGTGAATTGCCGAATCACCTGACTCAAGGACTTTCTTTCTGATAACAACTAATCTATCAGAAAAGGTCATGGCTATTAATCACTGCCCTTTCTAGACTTGTCAAGACATCTTAAATCAAACAGACAAATGAAGGAGGGGGGGAAAAAAAAACCAACCCTCAAACCCAAAGTATTTAGTATTTAGTCTTATCAAAAGTGCAAAATGAACTTGGCGAGTCTTGCTTAGTTCATGATTTTCCCTTTCCATATGTGTTGTTGATATTTACCTGGGAAGCAATTAGCCCTGCTACAAGTCTTGTTAGCAGCGGTGAGCGGGTTTTGGTTTGGTTCCTTTTTGTGTTTGTTGTACTGGAATTCAGTATATGGGGAGAAATGATTGCACAGTATATGCTTCTGACAGTCTGAGAGTTTGCTTCTGTTAGGTGAAACTAGTGATATAGGATACTCTTTCTTTTAGCTGATCACTGTTGCCTTCTACAGTATGTGGAAGTACGTCGATCGGCTTTGATCCAAGCCAAACTCAAGACACCAAGTTGTGCAGACTTACAGGATTTAATATCAAATACAGAGGAGCTTTTAAGTCTATAATATTTCATTCTTTCAAAAACTAAGAATGAACATGCTTCTTGCATCTACATGTGCATCAGTTACTTCTGTCTGGTTGCTCTTCAAACTGCTGTTTCTTTTATGTAAAAAGGAGATGATCCATATTTTTTTTTTTCTTGCTTGCAAAACACTCAAGTTTCATGATTCATTTTAAGCTAAGCCATTTTTTGGGGAGCTATTGATGTATGGCAATCTAAAAAGAAAATAATGATCAAAAGCAAGTGGCATGGTATGGGAGAAAGACAACTTGGCTTTTCTTGCTTTTTTAATTAAATGAATAAACATCACACTTTTCGTGGAAAAATTCCTACTACTTTCCCATGATCACTTAATACCTTAAATGGTGAGGCGGGGTGGAAGGCTTTAAAAACTGGATGATCAAACACAGTGCCATATGACAAACATAGAAGGGCCTACAGTGACACTGTTGCAGAATATGAGCCCCAGAAGCAGAAAAGTTATGACCAGCTAATTCTTATAAATTTAGAAATTAATGTTCGAAGTAATAGCTGCTGGTAAAATAAGAGGATCAGAGTATGTCTCCAAACACATGATTGCAGCCTTTTCAATCTACTTTAAAGATCACTTCTCTACCCCCTTCGCCATACCTCTAACTCACCTATTTTGTTTTGTTATTGAGGTTCACATACATAAAGTGCTTGTTATAGATTTTCAGCAGTGCTAGTTCTGATGCAGTTAGCTTCTGTGATTCTCCCATAGTCCGCTTCATCCTTAATTTTATTCATTAGAACGTTAGCTCCTTCTATCACTCCATTCCTATGCTTTTTTTTCCCCTCTCTCAGCTGTATACTTTGAGAATGCTAATACGTGACCCTGTGATGTATAGAGAAGTTGTTAAGGGTTCAAGGTATTAATGATCAGAGGTGATGACAAGATTTCCAAACATGTTGCTGACCTGATGTGCGAGGTTAATGTAACTGTTTGATCTATTTGATGATGACCAATACCATTAAATATTTACTGAGTAAACTTCTAGGAATCTAATTGGGTATTACAGATAGATAAAAATCAGTGCAAGAAGGCCTAATTCATATTGGTTTAAGAGGATGGCCATGAAAAATGGTCTTGTAGATGTTGCACTATTTAACAGCTCTTAGCTTTGGGCTTAATGTCAGGTACCATTGTAAAAGACTCTGTCTTCCTACCTAGCTTGTATTTCTAGACACTTTCTCAGGTGGTGTTAATAATAGATTATTACACCTAAATCTTTGTGACATAAACTGTAATCAAAATTTTGCAGTGGTGGCTCTTTTGTCTTTATGTCCCTTTTTATGCAGTTCAAGACAAGTATCAAAGGAAATCAGTATTTTCAGTGTGGTCCAAAGGACCAGAGGGTTGTTCAAATGCTTATATTCCCCTTAGGGATTGAAACGTGTTTTGTGTATAGCTGGAGAAGAGACTATAGTTTAGTTTCCCCTAAAGGAATAGGGTAAACGTGCACCAAAATTGCTAGGTGATCCAAACCAACATGAATTAGTGCAGATGATGGGAGGATTTGCTTCATAATCCCATTGCTGCTCTGGAATAAAATAGTACTATAGGCATAACCATGGGAGCAGATGAACTGATGTTTTCTAATGTCAGGGAATGAATGCTATGTTGTAACTACTGCAACCCTACCTTTCTTAGCATTAAGATGGTAGTTTGTTTTCCACAGGCTAACCTGGGCAGAAATGTCCCCTTGTAACTTGTATACCTTGGTTTTCTTTTCTTAGCAGCTACTTTGTATTGTGCAAAACTTAAGCATGTGGCTTGATATCCAGATTGGTCATGCGCATAATGATGTGGATTGACTTGTTTATTCCCTGAATTCTCTTTATGGTTTCATTTTGATGTAATATTTTTTTCAGTTACTGATCTGAGCAGTTCAGGAGGTGGCTAAACACTACAGTTTTTCACTTCAGAAATGGCAGTGCAGCAGCTGGAGTGAAAATGTTCATGTACATAATGGTCTTCAGTTTGCATAAATCAAAAGAGTGAAACTGATGTACTGTGGCTGGGGATCTATGCCATCAGAGAGATAATGTACAATGAATAAAATTTTATGGAAGCATGCAATAAGATTCATTTCTGTAAAAGATGTTATTTATGGAAAAAAATACATAATACTACAACTGTGCGGAGCTGGGAGTATTGCTTAGGTAGACTGTTTTCTAAACAGGGTTAGTAACCAGCCAATGGAAAGTGTAAGTTGTGGGGGTTTTGCTTCTAACATAAAAGAAAATGTTCTCTTTCTGTTGTCAAATTTTGTGGAGTTTCATAAGCTGCTTGCTTCTACTTCCAAGCTTCATGGACTTGATCTCATTTCCTGTAGTAAAGCCAACCCTGCAAGGTGATGAGAAAAGTCCCAGCAGAACTGTTTCTCTTGCCAGTCTTAAAGGACTGAGAACTAGTTGAGAGCTTTATATGGTTCTCCCTTTTTTTCAATCCAGTTTTCTTCATTTGCAGAGCAAGCTCTTGTTTCTGGAATCGCTATACTCTTCCTCTACAAGGAACACAAGGGCTTTGAAGCATAGTGCTTTGCCGTGGGGAAATGACAACATCCATCTCTGACTTTCATATTTGTTTTCCACACTCTTTTTCTTCCAAGAGTTCATCAGTCTTTGTCAGCAGAGTATGCAGTGGGGCTTTCACTTTTATGTCCCTGCTTACTTCAGATGCACATAGAATAAAATAGTGGCTCTCTTCTGTTACTTATTTTGAAAGACATTTTTTCTCAGGGAACAATCTTCTTGAAAAGTTTTATGCTAGTGGAGTGCAAAGTAAACGTTAAGGAATATATTCGGCTGATACAGGCATTTCAGCTGAGAAGAGAAAAAAGAAGTAGATTTGAAGTGCCAACAGTAGAGACATTCTAGGAAAAAGGTTAATACTTCTTGTTTGTCAGATTTGTGCTACTGAAATAAGCATGGATAGTAATGAATGTCCACACACTTATTTTAAATAAACCAAATCCTACTTTCTGCTATGATTTCCTCTTTTGTACATTTCAACCTAATACTCTTTGCAAAGTAAAGCCTTCAAATATGTACAAAGAGACAAAATATAAATGATGAAACTCTCTTCTACCTCATTCTTTTGAAAGGTTCTGCATTAGTTCACTTAACTGTTCAGCTGCCAGAAGAATCAGCTTTTCACTGATGAGTGGGAAAAGTTCTTTGCTGAAAAGTGCTGAGATGCCATTGACTCATTGATGGATGGGTTGATTTGAACTAACTTCTATTATCATAGATGCTCAGAATGTAATTATTAACCATCACTACCCTTTTCAGAACCTTTCTTCCACATTTTCTAGTAATTTAAATTGGCAAATAAGAATTGCCGTTCTGTCATCCTAGAATAATTTTGTGATGCAGCTGCTATAAAATAGGGACTGTGTAATGTCTTAGAACTGGATTATGTTTTTACTTCATTAACAAGCAAAAGGTGGAGTTTGGTTATGAGGGAGAACATATAAAATGGCCACTCAGGCTGTGTTTATATCCCCTCTTTTCTCCTCAGAAACTCGCCCTAATTTGAAAGTCACAGTTTCTTTGTAAGAGTGTCTCTTAGATAATTTTCTTAAACAGAGGGGTGAACTGTAGGGATACTCTGCTGTTTTTGATGTTTCATTGAAACACTGTAATATTTGTTTGGGGATAGCCGTCTTTTAACCTTTAATCACAATGCATAATGTACCAATGCTTTTGAGGTACCAATGGCGTATCTAATACAATTAAACAGGTTCTTTGGACCTCAACATATCATTGTTAATTTTGTCATCTCTTTTCTTCAGTTACACTACATCCATTTTATTACTACTTCATAGACTCGAGCTCTTCTTTCTCTTTAGGTATATAACTATTCTGAGGAATTTCATTCTGGCTACAGACTTTCATAACCACAACCCTTATTTTCTGTAAGCAAAACAATTATATCTTTGGTTTTTTTTTTTTTTTTTTAAACAGGTTGCCTGTATCATAGAATCATAGAATGGTTTAGGTTGGAAGGGACCTTGAAGATCATCAAGTTCTAACACCCCTGCCATGGGCAGGGACACCTCCCAGTAGACCAGGTTGCTCAAATCCCATCCAGGGGCCTTGAACACCTCCAGGGATGGGGCTTCTACAGCGTCTCTGGACAACCTGTTCCAGTGCCTCACCGCCTTCAAAGTGAAAAATTTCTTCCGTATATCTAATCTAAATCTACCTTCTTCCAGCTTGAAGCCATTCCCTCTTGTCCTATCACTACATGCCCTTGTAAGAAGTCCTTCCCCAGCTCTCCTGTAGGGCCCCTTTAGGTACTGGAAGGCTGCAGTAAGGTCTCTCTGGAGCCTTCTCTTCTCCAGCAGTAAAGTCTCTCTGGAGCCTTCTCTTCTCCAGGCTGAGCAACCCCCAATTCTCTCAGCCTGTCCTTATAGGAGAGGTGCTTCATCCCTCTGATCATCTTCCTGGCCCTCCTGTGGACCCACTCCAACAGGTCCATGTCTTTCCTATACTGAAGGGCTCCAGAGCAGGATGCCATATTCCAGGTGGGGTATCACAAGAGTGGAGTAGAGGGGCAGAATCACCTCCCTTGCCCTGCTGGCCACCCTTCTTTTCATGTAGCCCAGGATACAGTTGGCCTTCTGGGCTGCAGTTGCGCATTGCTGGCTCATGTTGAGCTTGTCATCAATCAGCACCCCCAGGTCCTTCTCCTCAGGACTGTTCTCAATCCATTCTCTGTCAAGCCTGTATTTGTGCTTGGGATTGCCCCAACCCAGATGTAGGACCTTGCAGTTGGCCTCATTGAGCTTTGAGGTTGGCATGAGCCCACCTCTCCAGCCTGTCCAGGTCTCTCTGGGTGGCATTCCTCCCCTCCAGTGTGTCTACCTCACCACACAGCTTGGTATCATTGGCAAACTTGCTGAGGGTGCACTCAATCCCAGTGTCCATGCCTCTGACAAAGATATTGGAGATATCATGTGCTTTATAATTAACATGCGTCTTTTGAATACATCAGCAAATTTGTAAGAGGGGAACTCAAGAGGAGGATGGAGGATTGTAATGTTAACCTGGTAAATTACTTGTGTGGCAACACGCTTTTTTGAATGATTTCATGGAACAGTCTAATTATTCAAGTACTTCAAAAATTTTTGAGGAGAACATTATTGAACAAAGCTAGCTAATGTCTTATTTTTCCAAGGCTGTTTGAGCATTGCTTTTTGAATTTACACAGTGAGCTATTAAAGTGTTCCTTTTACGTGCTTCAACTGTTCAAGCAGCTGACTTTCATAGCTTTATTCTAATGTCTTTTTGTCAGACAAAAAAGGTATACGAATAGTACAATAACTTATATTGTTAAAGGGGACTTTCATTCAGTATTATCCATACTCATGAGAATTTTATGGGAAACCTAGAGAGGGACCTATGGGTTTCAGAGGGTGTGATTGGATGAAGAGCCTTGCCAGCTCCATGGTGGTGTAGAGAATTTGAATGCATATTGTGCATACACACGTGCAAGTTCTGTTATCTACTTTCATCCAGAGGACGAGATAATTCTACAAATACAGGAAGCAAAGATGATTACAGGCCAGGTTCTGCTCTTCCTTGTACCTCTTGGAGCTGATAACCTCCGTGCAGGTCAGTATTTTCTGACTGGGCTGTAGCCTGAACCCTCTTGGCCAGGGTAAGAAACTCCATAAATGAGACTGAAGAAGATGTCCCTGTTTCTCCTGTGTAGCTCATCACATGTGGCATGAGTAGAGGCTCATCTGATGGCCTCAGTCAGGACTGGGATTTGGCTTTACTGAATGCCATAAGCATTCAAGAAAGAAGACTGTCCTCTCCCTAAGTATGATGACTTGAAACAAATATCTGACAACTTATTGTGTACTGAAAAAGCCAAAGTAGGTTTCTCAGCAAATGAAATGCACTGCTCTTTTTTTTTCCACCTTCCTCTTCCGTTACCTGCCAGGTTAGAGGAGCTGCCCCAGAAATGGAGGAATTTAAATCTTCCCAACATACTTGAAAATAATTGGTTCTCAGCAGCTGCTCCTGCAGATATGGGGTGTAATAATCTTATACAGTATCAATTTCCTATGGGTCAAATAAGACTTTAAATAGAAATTTTTAAAAGATAAATACAGAGGAATTCAAGTGGCATAACAAGGGGAAGCCTGGTGCCAGGTGGGGCAGGGATGCAGATTGTCTCCTGTAGCATGGAATGCTGAGCAACTGCTTTACGGTATCTTGGTGTAGTTTCATTTATTGATCTATAAGTTTATCATGAAAGTCCTGAACACTGTCTTCCTTAGCAGGAAAGCAGCACTTTTCAGTGTTTTGGATAACCACTGTGAATGACAAGGAAACAAGAAATTAGTTTATGCCAAGAATCGTTGATAGTTTCCCCTTGGTAATACCTCNACTAATTTCTTGTTTCCTTGTCATTCACAGTGGTTATGCCAAGAATCGTTGATAGTTTCCCCTTGGTAATACCTCGCTTCATACTCTTAATAAATCTTGGTATGCTGTGTTGCTCAACATCTTGTGCTTTCACTAAAAGGGGGACTGCCTTATTCAGGAACAGTTTGTACCATCCAGAAGAGTTACAGCTGAAATGGTTGAAAACAAATGGAAATTGTTTAAAAACACAAAACAAACACAAGACACCAACAAACAAACAACCCTCCCCAAAAAATCCAAAACACAACGAAACAAACATAAACTAACCATGAAGTCTGAGGGGAAAAGGGTTGTACTTTACTCCTGTATTGTGTTATGTAGAAGGCTTAAACGTAGCTTGTAAATTAACTTAAAAAATCTGTTTTCCTTTTACTATTTTTAAACATTATATCAAAAAAGGTCTTGGCTACGATAGGGACTTAAGTCTTTGTTATGGATGTCACTGTCCAGCTTTCAGAGAGATTTAACATAACTTCGAAATCAGTGATCATTTCTTTTTCTTGTTGTCTTAAAAGCATAGAGAAGTTTGGATATTATACTGCTGACCGCACTGTGTGTGTGTGGGAAGGAGTAGTGGAACAGAACAAAACATTAATAAACGGAAATTTTTTTTGCTGTGTGCAGATAATCTTTGGTTATTTGTTTTTCCAAGTTAAACTGGGTTTTAAAGTAGACATCTAGCTCAATATCTTTCTTAGTTTTTTTTCTCAGACTTTTCATATCTATCAAATCATAACTGTGATTCAGAACTACCAAAAAGTTATGACAAATATCCACTACAATAATTTTGTATTAGGGTGATGTACTTGACAAGCTAAAGAATATCTATGGTAACTGTTGGGGATAGTGAGGCATCTCCTCTCTTGGTCTTCAAAAGTTTTGGTATGGTTATTTATTTTGGTGTAATATGTATTTCTCACTTGCTAGCAATTTTTATTTGAAATTTATGAAATGTAAGTCTGGTAGTGTTGAACTCCTAGATCCATTTTCCCATTGGTGGTGATACATGTTTTTAAACTATGAGTAGCAGCAGTGATACACATTTATTATAAGAAGTAATCTTTTATGAATTGGGTTTTTTTTTCAAAGGTAGAGAGATGCAGCAATGGCCAGATACCTACAGAAGTCTGATAAGGTTGACAGCTCTTGAACACTGTGTATATAACTTCATTGTGGCTGACACGCCAGAAGGCTGTGCTGCCTTACAGCGTGACCTGGATAGGCTGGAGAGTTGGGCAGACAGGAACTTAATGAAATTCAACAAGGGTAAATGTAGGGTACTGCATCTGGGGAGGAATAACCCCATGCATCAGTACAGGTTGGGGGCCGACCTCCTGGAGAGCAGCTCTGTGGAAAGGGACCTGGGAGTCCTGGTGGACAACAGGATGACCATGAGCCAGCAATGTGCCCTGGCGGCCAAGAGGGCCAATGGCATCCTGGGGTGCATCAAAAGGAGTGTGGCCAGCAGGTCGAGGGAGGTCATCCTCCCCCTCTACTCTGCCCTGGTGAGGCCGCATCTGGAATATTGCGTCCAGTTCTGGGATCCCCAGTTCAAGAAGGACAGGGATCTGCTGGAGAGGGTCCAGCAAAGGGCTACAAAATTGATTAGGGGATTAGAACATCTTTCATATGAGGAAAGGCTGAGGGATTTGGGTCTCTTTAGTCTGGAGAAAAGAAGATTGAGGGGGGATCTTGTTAATGCTTTCAAATACTTGAAGGGAGGATGCCAGGGGGATGGGAGCAGTCTTTTTTCAGTGGTGCCCATTGATAGGACGAGGGGTAATGGGCACAAGCTTGAACATAGGAAGTTCCATCTTAACATGAGGAGGAACTTCTTGACTTTGAGGGTGGTGGAGCACTGGAACAGGCTGCCCAGAGAGGTTGTGGAGTCTCCCACTCTGGAGACATTCAAAACCCGCCTGGACGCTGTCCTGTGCAACCTGTTGTAGATGACCCTGCTCTGGCAGGGGGGTTGGACTAGATGATCTCCAGAGGTCCCTTCCAACCCTGACTATTCTGTGATTTGTGCTTTTTATAGCTTTGTTCTTCACCAGCCCCTTACTTTTGACGTCAGCAAGCACACCTGGTGTTGAAAGATTCCAGGTTTCACCCCCTTCTCTGCTAGGAGAGCTGTGTATACATTTTGTGACACAGGACAATCTGAAAGGGCCTAAAACTAATGTACCCAAGTACATCTTTAAGAATGCTGAGCTGATCTTAGCAGTACCCTCAGTAAATCAGCATATGCCAAAGCTACTGCTGGTTTGGGCGATCAGTTTGTTATTAGAACACTTGTTATTAGATCACTTGTTATTAGAAGCTGGGAAGTTCTTCAGAGGCTGGGGGAAAAAAGGGGAAAGAACAGAGAAATCTTTATGTACTTGTCGTCTTGGCTGTACTGTTTCCCCAAGCATGTTGTAGTAGCATGTCTGAGGCAGATGCTGGCCCAGTTGGTCTGACCCAGGATGTCTTCTGCCTCCTTCATATCTTGTAATCACATGAGGCTCTCCTGACTCACTGGGAGAGTTTTAAATACGAGCCTGAGGGAGACATAACTGATGCAGCCTTTTTGAATAGCATTTCATTAAGGCTGCTGCTGTTTCAATTTTTAAGCTCATTGCTGTTAGGCACAGCTTCTGTTCAATATGTACTGTAGCGATCTGTTGCTTCAGAGCTGACTCTACCCTGAATACTTGATTCCTGAAGGGCAGAAAAGTTGGGTGGTTCCCTCCGCCTTTTTTTTTCCTCAGCTTGATGTGGCTTTGTTGTGACTCAAAATGGCGTGAGACTTCTGCTTCTGTGGTAGAAATGCACCCCCACAAGAGACGTACATCCCCTATTCTCAAAAGTAACCATTGTGCAGATTTTTTTACCTGAATATTTTTGATGCAACAACTGTGTTTGAAACCACAGCTATGTGTATCCCACAGTCCTCAAGGAGGAAGAGTCTTTGTTCTGTTAGCTGTAAAATCATATCCATTATGGATTTGGTTTTAATATTATCTGCTGTAAGATAACTAGAAATTAATCCCTTCTCACTACTACTGTAATCCCTCCATTTTCTCTGTAATAGTTGTCTTTCACACTAGTATTGATCCACATACTAAGATTGGCAGCATTTGCAAGTTTGAATCGGAAGTAGTTGACATTTATGCCGTATGTTGTTTGATACTTTTTCAGGCAAGCTATTTTAAAAAGCGTTTCTGCCTGAGGATGCCATAGGAAGAAAAAGGTCAGCTTTCATCACCTGCTCTCCTTGCCCATTGTGAATCTATGGTGTTGGTCAAAAGGTTATTCCATACCAGAAATTTTTCAAATTGTTTTGTGTGTGTCAACATCTGAATTGTTTAGGCAATGTCAAGAAATCTATCAACACATGCAAGGAGTTTCCTTCAGAAAATGAAATATGAATCTTTCTACCCTATTACTGCTGCAATTTCATATGATGTTTGACAATAGAAGTCACGCTCCCATTGTACAAAAATCATAATGGTATGTTTTACTAAAATTGTTGAGAGTGGAGAAGTACCATTTTCTCAGAATAATGCATGTCTGATTAAACGCTAATGGATAGGAGTTTGCTTTTATCGCCAGTTTTAAAGACTGTGCTTAGGTTAGTAAACAGGTGGGCAGTGCCAAGGATCAGAGCACTTATCTCTTTATTTCTGGGCACAGGGGATAAAATTTTGACTTAAAATGTAAGTTCAAGTTCCATATTCATCAGCAGGTAGCTTTTGCTCTGAGAGGCTCCTTGGATGTGTCTTTGCTGCACCCACCAAAGTGCTTGTGGGACACATTTCAGAATGTCACCTGCAAGCCCATCACCTGTGCAGGCAGTTGTGCCCTCAGCCCATGCTGAGATCACCCATGCGTCCGCTTGTCCTGGTAGCAGTGCCTTGGTCCTCCTGGGAAACCTCCTGCCAACTGTCTGTCTCTGGGGCACTGGCCACTGGCTGCCCAAGTACCATGGTCCTCCCTGCTCAGAGTGGTCTGGAGGAACATGGGGCTGCTGCTGGGGCTGCGTGCAGCTAGTGTTTTTCCTGAGGAATACCCCATCCAGTTCTGCGTGAGGCAGGTGTGACATACATGGGGACACTGAGGCTTGCAGGCACTGTGATTTAATGTAGTGCCCATGTCTGTGTGTTTAGGACCTGGGTCAATGGGACTCTTTTCGTTTGGAAGCAGTTTATCTTGGGTAAACCTACCTTGCAGCTGCCCAAGAACTGTTTATTCTGGATGAAGGTCTTGTGAGGAGTGGGGTGAGATGACCTTAAGTTCGCTTATCTATTGTTTATACATTAGGCATCCAAGCTTCTACCTGGCAACTTAACTGGCAAACAAGCTGTTCAGTCTGTAGCTGTGGAAAAAACGGCTCGTGTTTCTTTTAAATCAGCTTAACCTTTTCTCCAGCCTTGTTTTTCCTACCTGTTGGTATGAGGGGCCGTGTGGCAGCATCACACAAAGAGCGTTTGGCAGGAGGAGGGAAAAGGGATAACAAAGCTCCATCATTATTTCCCGCTATAATGAATTTGCCTGTCTCGTTCTTCTGTCAGATCATTAAAACTCTGTAGTGAAGTATGTCAGTAGTTGCCTGATCTGTTTGGGTCCCTGGGAAATCAAAAATGTGAGCTGATATTTCCAGAGTTCCGTGAGAACGGGCACAGCTGACTTGAATCGCAATTCAAATATTGCCAACTGTGTGCAGTAGGAGCAGGTTCTCTGCGATGTGAGCAGGTGACAGAGTGAGGAGTGGGATGGGATGACTGGAAGTTCATAACACATGTGTCCAAACAGGCAGCTAAGCATCTGGTGTTTACTAACCATCTCCTAAGTAAACATACGCCAATGCTCACTGCCTGCAAAATGGGAAGAGGTGCAGTTTTAAAAACTTAACAGAGATGGTAAGTTCTTGTCTGATCATCCTTCAGTTAAAAAAACCCCAACCCCTGAAGCCAGTAGTGCAATACTGTAAATATTTAAATACACTGATTACAGCCTCAGGTGCTAATTCTACACTTGAAGCAATTGAAATGAACACAGGAGAATGGTTCATCAGTTTTAGAAACAAATGGAAACTAGTGCCTGCCTGCATACCTGAGGAACTATAGAGCTTATCTGATCAATTCTACACAAGTTTACAAAAATTTTTGATTGAACCAGAGTATTCCTTTTAGAAAGAAGCCTTGTTCTCAACTTACAGGTTTTAAAGATAGGAAAACGTATGTGTGCAAGAATATGCAGCCTTTGGCTGAGATGCAGCTTCATTTTCTAGCTAATACATACATCCAGTCTGATGTATTGTTTCTCACCTTTTAATCTTTCTCGAGTTTTCTTGGTCCTTTATATAATTCAAGAGAACACTGACTTCTTAAAAAGTTACCTTTTAATTCACAAACCCACTTTTCTGCACCATTGGATCTGTCACTATCGGGTTTAAGCCTTGTTCCTGGTGCAACTTGGCTCCTTCTTGAATCTAGTACAGTTCCTCTATGTGTCTCCAGAGCAGGCTACCTAGACTGTTGTGACTTAGCCCTACTGGCAACCCAGTAGTTTTATTTCAGAGTAACTTTTCTGCTCCTACTAAGCTGTCTTGCTTACAAGTGACAAACAAGTGACTCTTCTGCAAATTCTGTGTACTTATCTGGCATCCATCTGCAGAGCGCTTGGTGCCTTTCAAATACTGATTAAAACACTGCTATTGTGAAAAATATAGCTGTGGCTTTGTATTTTCTCCACTATTTTTTTTTTCAGTGAAGTAGAAGAAGAAAGCAAGGGGAAAAAATTCCCATCTCTCACCTCTTTTTCCAGCTTTCCATTTTACTTTAAATCATGTTTCTGACTGATCACACAGCAAGAATAAGAGGAGGAGGAAGATAGTCACAGCTGGAGGGAAGTTTCAATTCCTAACAGGAGGCTGGGTTTGGCCCGTTGTTTAAAGGGCTTGAGAGATGTGGAGACCAGTTCAGGATTGGTCTAATATCTTTCTTGAGTTCATGGAGCTACTGTGTCATTTGGCTTTCTTAGGAAGGAGACTGACTCCCCACGCCCCCCCCCTGTAGTCAATCTGTTGTGTAGCTGCTGAGAGATAGAGGTTGCCTCATTCCTCACTGCACTGCCAGGGTGCTCCCATAATCTCTTTAGCTTTGGTATTCTCCAAGTTTTGGTGCTTGCCAGACATCTGTATGGAGACTGATTCATGAGGCTAAACCAGGAAAAAAAACACTTTACAAAAGTAAAATCAACCGTTCTCTTCCAGTTTATCTGCCTAAAATCATTGTGTGATGCTAAAGCCTGCAGACACACAAAAGCTGTCTGTACTGAGTAAGACTGTTGTATAAGCAAACAGGCAAACTTAGTAATGTAGCATATGACTTCCCAGTGTTTATTTTGTTTTAACAATTAAAACCCATCTGTTCCTTCTCAGTTTACATACCTGCAGAATTAGATCTCCTCAAGGTACAATAGTCCAGAGAATTGGGTCTTTTTTCATTTGTTTGGTCATCAGTGCTCTCATGGGTTCATTTTTTGCAGTTGCCAACACCTTGTCTAATGGACACACAGAAGCCAGTATGTTTCTAGATAGGTGTATCTGGGTTTCTGAAATATCTCAGTACAGTTTAAAACAAAACCAAACTACCTTGTGCCTGTTTTCTACCACGTGAATTGGTGTATTTTCTCCCCACGTTGTTTCTTCCCTCTCTCTTAGCCTTTTGTTTGGGCTTTCATGTTACGGGCTGTCCAGGAAATGAGTTAGTTATCTTTATTTTATTAAAGTGGGGTTCCTGTCAGATAAGCATTTAACAGTAATAGCGTTAATAACGGGGTGTTTTTCAGCGGAGTGATGTGTGTTTATTGGTGCTAGGAACCATTGTTCTGAATCTTACCTGAGCCCAGGTTTGCCAGGCAGATGTTCAGAGCTCATAAACTCACTTGTCCCATTCAGCTTCCAAATATGGTGGAGATTTATAGTTTTTATTCAGAAACAGAGGCATTTAGCTCTTTACCTCAATATTTATTGTTTATTGTCATGTTTTCTAGCATTACCTTTAAAACCTCAGCTGCTAGAATTGTGCTAATCCATTAGAAATACAGCTTTAATTTATTTTTTTAAAGCAAAATGTCTACTTGCCCTTCTAGAAGAAGCCTTGAAAGTGTGATCAGGTGCAGTGTAGTCTGAGAAGCTGGAAGGCAAATAAAAAGAGCTCAATATTAATCAGTTCCAGAAGACCTCGTTGGTTTTGAGCGAGCCCTGCGATTTCTGGGAGCCTCCCCCTTTTGAACTCATGTTTTGCAGCTGAGCAGGTTGAAGGCACGGGGTGGACGGCGGGTTTTACCGTGTCCCTGCTGACACTGTTGCAAGCAGCGGGTCAACCTTCTCTGTCTGGCCTGGTGCTGTGGCTGCCGGACAGCAGGGACTGTCGTCGATCCCGGTGCGGGTCCCCATGGTGGCAGCAGCAGCCCTGCGTCCTCCCGCCCGCATCCTCTGCGTGTTCCAGGGAGTCGCACCGCGGTCCCCCCTGCGCAGCATCCCACAAGCTGGCAAAGTGGCAGAGCACAGGGAAAGAGCTCTAATAAAATTAAAACCCAAATTTTATTACCCCCCCCGCCCCCGATTTTAAAAGAAATTTACATTAAGACACATTAAGTCATATTTTTGAGACTATAACTCATGGAGTACAGACAATAAATAAGGTAACGCAGTATGACTATCACTTTAAAGACATGTTTAAGCAGAGCCACTTTACAAACTTAATAGAATCTTAATGCTAGAATACAAGCTGTTGAGAAATCCTAAAAGATGGACAGCTCGTTATGGATGAGTCTGCCCTAAGACCCTGGTGTTAAATTGCACGGTGGGAATTTTTGTATGTGCACAAGCTGAATGCCAGGAAGATGTAGTTTTAGGAGAGACCTTTTTCTCTGATTCAATAATATAAAATGTCATTATTGCAAATAGGGCAACTGTCACGATCATAAAATCTTTGGCCCATCAGCATACTTGTCTAGGACTGGGGTTTCCAAGTACTGCTGTCAGTTTATGTTATCCTAAAGCTATTGATAACAAGCTCTTATTTTGCACAAATGTGTATCTTTACTTGTGGGAGAGATATTTGCTTTTCTAAAATATTTTTTTTTGCTAACTTCAGTGTATTGCTAAACAAAATCTCATGTTAGAAAACAGAGGCAGAATCTTTTCTTAGTCTTTTGCTTATGTCATGTTTACAGGTCATAGCTTTTGCTATGCTAAGAGGTATCTGACGTGGTTACGTTTTCAGCTTTTTAAAAAACCACTGAGTTGCAGTATATTGTTTGGCCACTGAATGTCTCTGAAAGCCATATAAAGTTCCAGGAGCAGCAAGTACGTCACCAATAGAGAGTAGAAGAACCACAGAACTCTACTGACCTCCCCGTTTGTCACTGGTGACAGTCACTCAGCAAATTACCCCAAATTATATTTCTTGTGATCTAGCATATGCTGAGAATTAGCCCTTTTCTCCAAGTTCTTCTTCTTCCGACTTCATGGATTCACAGAGTGTAAGCCTAGAATGAACTCCTGCACTGTGTATCCTTATGGTCATCGGCTTATCCCTGGGTTATCCTGCACAGAGTCTGCAATTTGTACTTACTAGAGAGTATCCAAAATGCAGCCAGGCTTCACTGAAAGGCTTCAGGGGGACAGATACAGTCCTCACTTCTCTTAACAGTTTAGTCCTGTGTCTAGTAACTCTTGCTTGAGAACTCTTTTGCCTTACTGAAAATATGCAAGTGATAGGCTCTGGCTTCTGCTGTTGTTTCTTGATATATTCCCCTCAGCTCAGGTAAAAGTGCATTGGAGGATCTAATATGTCCTGTAGTCATGATATCTCCTTGAAGAGCTCATTCTATTGAGATTATCAAAAGAGAGTATGTCTGTTAGGATGTTCTCTAGCTGTTGTCTCATACTTCCTGCGACTTCTCTGACTCTTCTACATTCTTCTAAAGATGCAGACATCAGACCTGGACCAGCCACATTTGCAGATGTAAAATTCTCACTGCAGAGCAGTATGAGGAGCGATAATATGGGTTTCCAAATTTTCCATCTAAGTCTTTTGAGTCACACCATTTCTCTATACAGTGGTGACTATTCTTCATGTAACCTGTTGTCTGTAGTACCCTCCATCCACTTGATTTTTGTGCTGCCTATTCTCTAAATTTCCTCCAAAACTTTTCCACAGAAGACCCAGAGCCTTTTGTTTCCTGTGACGTTTGTAATAACTTGTCTGTCTCTTTTTATGTAGCAGTCATTAAGCACCTTGAAAGATTTTTCATTAACATTTAATCTTAAACTGATCAGCTCCTAGCTTTTATTTAAATACCTCATCAAATGCAATCTGCTTGTTCCAAGTCTGAAAGCCATTCATCGTGGGCTGATGATGTTCAGTAGGGCACAGTAGGGAAACACAGGGTCAGGACTTTGGATTGGAGAGTAATACTGTTTTTACGTCTGGATCTGGGCTGTTTGCTGTCTTAAGGCTTCATCTGATTTATGAGTACCTGCATATCTACTTCAGAAGGGTATTGAGATAGCTTTGATTATGGTTTTATAGGTCTTTGAAAGCCTATATATGTTTATTTCCTGTATGTGTTTATTTTCTGTTATTTGGACTTTGGACATTATTGAACTGTTCTGTGTGGATTATTTTATTGCTTGAAGAATGAACTATGAAGTAATGAATAAAAAAGGAAAAAAAATATTCCCTGCAAAAATAATCTGAATAAAATTGTTAAATAAATGTTGATAAAAGGCATGACTCACTGAGCTTAAAGCACAGCTGATGTTTATTGAGTTTTAGAAAAACAATTTATAGTGGAGTTGAATTTGTTACCAGATACCCAACTCCTTATGCTTGTTGGGGCAGGGAAAAAAAAATCTCTGTTTTGGTTGGTTTCAGTCAAAAATGTTGCCTCCTTAGAGCCAAGACTTTTCACACATATATTTTGTCAAGCAAGCTTTCCTCAGGTGGAGGTAAGGAAGTGTATTTGGAGGAAGTGGATGACGGAGGAGGTGCATATGGTGACACTCAAAGCAGGGCCCTGGCAGAGAGGGGAAGGCCATGGGTGTGCTTGCAGTGGTCGCCTGTCCCCTTTGATCAGGGCTGAGCCAGCCGGTGCTCGGGCGGCACAGGAAGGAGCTACAGAGAGACATGGGGCTATTGCAGGGGGCAGAGACGGTGCGGGAACTTGAGTTAAAGCCCTGTTGAGTCAGAGTTGCAGGGAAAAGGTTGTAACAATATAAGGTAAGCATCTGTAGGTAGAATGGATTTTTTCAGTCCCCTGTGCACAGAACAGGCTTGCTAATTGCCCCTAGAGTTTGGGAAGGTGTTACATGTGTCACGGTTTTCAGAGTTGCCTAAACAGATTTTAGGGGAGGAGTTTGCCTAATACTATGTCAGTTCTACACAACACTGTCTTGGGTTGCCACCAATGGATGTTGCTGAGAAGCAGTGTCTGTAATATGTACGTTTGTAATGGTTTCTAGACACAGTGGTGTGCCTGATTGTATTTCACAGCAAGGTAACTGCACTTTATATCCTACCCTATTTTTCTTATGCGTGCAGTTCTCTGTATGAAAAGATCTGAACTGTTGGTTTCGACAATGACAATACGTGCTAATACTGCTAGCAAAACATTCATCCTTAAATAAAGTTTTTCTTTTTTTAAATAAATCACCACTGAATTTCACCCCAGTCCATGGGTAACAGTGGTAGAGTTTCCATGGCCAAGTGGAAAATACGTAGAAGTGATCACGTATGTAAGTGGCATATAGGAGGGTGTTTGGGCAGGTACAGCTGCTGGGTAAGATTTTCCGTCAGTGCAGTTCATTTAAGGGTTTCATTTTTTTCTAATCTATCTAGGTTGCAAACACTTTACAGATTGAGGATTAACTATCACAACATGGTGGTTTTTGATATGCTAGCAGTGGTTGATCTACAGAATTTGGCCTAGGATGTGAGTGTTTATTTGTCATCAAATAAAAGGACAAAATTTCTCTAAAAGTTAATTATTTTTTGTATTTACATTAACAACAAGATGACAACTTTCTTGCTCCCTTCCTCTGCAGCAAAATCGACAGTAGGTGTTTCCTGGGGAAAAAACGTGTTCCAGGGAAGCAAACGTCATGTTGCAATCATTAAAATGAAATAAATTAACCTACCAAAATGTTGTTTGTACTGTGGCAATGCCCAGAGGCTTCAGACAGAGCTGTGGGGGCGTTGTGTTAGGCACCAAGCAAGCGTGGAGAAAGATTACTGTGGGAGGAAGAATCTTGAGCTGGGGAAGTTAACCAGCGATCCAGCACCTGTGTTCATTACAGTCAAGAGATTTCTCTGAACAGGCTTAAGTTGTGTAAGGAACTAGGAGCTCTGATTGCCTCCAGCAGACAACAGGCTAGAGACCCGGGCTGTGATCCCATAGAGGTAAAACGAATCATCCACTTTGTAGCTGTGGGCTTTGAAGGTTGGTTATTGTTTTATCCTATACTAGAGTGATTTATGAAGTATGCTTATTCCCTCCTGAGAGATGGGGTAATCTACCAGAGAAACAGGAAAGGTGGTATTTACAGTAAAAGATCTGCAGGAATAATAGCAGATTGAATGGGAAATGAAACTCTTATCCTGCTCTGGGTTAAGTCTTCCAAATGTATAATGCCCACACACAAGTCTAGTGCAGTAAAAGGATAGAGAGCTACTGCTGGCCTGGAGCAGTTTTTTGTTTTGGTTGGTTTAGTTTTCTTCGGTGTGGGGTGGTGGGTTTTTTTGTGTGTTTTGTGTGGTTTTTTTTGTGTGTTTTTTTTTGTGTACTCTATAACCCTTCTGAAATTGTCACTGGCAAACACAGCTTGGTGTTGTCTTGATAAATTGCACTGTTGGTAAAGAGCATCTGTTTTTGAAAACCTGTTCCTAGAAATAAATTGCTCTCCTACTGCAGGGCATCATAGCCTTTAGAAAATGTTCTTTCATCAGGTCTGAAAGAGGCAAAATTTCTAGCTGGAAAATGAAAAGAAAAGATATAAAGCAAAGAATGAAGGAAGGAATTCAGATTTCTCCACTTTTGCGTTTTGTTTTGTTTTGTTTTTAAATGAGCCTTTTTAGCAGAAAGAAAAAGCTAAGCAGCTGCTAGGGTCTGTGTAGTTCTCACTGGCATCTTGGAGAACTCGTGAAGGTGTATGTGCAGGGGGCACTTCCCTGCCTGCCCTGTTTCAGCAAAACCTAAATGCAGAGAGGCTGCGTCTGCTACCTGTTCCTGATGAGCTGGCAGAAGTTTCAGCAGTTAAGTAATTTCTTTCTTTTGGATGATTTATACAACAGCTGCTATTTATCTACACCACTCATGATGCAGGAGACTTTGGATAGAATATGCTGTTTAAAACCATTGCCAAAATAAGAACTGTACAGGGTATTTAGTACTTGGTGTTGCATGAGTAATAGCATTGAACTAGAGAAGTGCAGAGCAACACTCCCTGTAGCTCTCTGATCCACTAAAAATTATTTACAGTTCTCTAATAAGACATACTTGCATACATTTTTAATTTGGTAATTTATGTAGCAAGTCGTAACTCTGACACAAGATTGTTTTAAGCTTTATTTTGATGCTTACTCTTTCACAGTCCTTGCAATAAGCAGCTCACTGGCAAAAGGGATGTACCTGAGCTTGCCAAGAGATATGTTTTTGTACTTTTGAGGAAGGCACTTTAGATCTGAACTTGAGGTGGAAAAAAAAGACACTTCATGTACTGTAAAGTTTCTAGCTTTACCTGTGATATGTTTCAAATTTATCAAAAGAATAAACGCATGAAGGCTTAAGGGAATAGCTTCAGCTAAAACTAAACATTTTACCTGTCATGTTGAAGTATTTTCCTCTTCCCCTTCAAACATTTCAAAAAGTATTATTTATTTAGAAAGTACAGAAAATGACTTTATAAAAAGGCTGTGATAATCATGAAATTATACTATGCACATATGTATCATTCTAGATGCTCTCATACCCTGTTACTTAGGCAGTTATACACCCTTCTGAGATAAAGATGGGATGTCACTCTTGTTTTCGAGACCAGTAAGGCACAGGCAAATGGTGGTTTCTGTGTTGCGCAGGGAGTTGGTGACTGGGAGGGAATTGAATCCAGGCTTCTCAAAGCCTGAGCTAATGCCTCTCCTCCTGCTGTGGCAGGGAGAGAGAGTCCTCAGCAGATTTAATGTGTCCTGCTGGAACTCGAGAGACAGGGTAGAGCTATTCTATTTATATAAGGTTCAGAGGGGTAGAGAACATAAGGGTTCAGTCCTCCTCTAGTGCTGGGCAGTTTATAAAATCTTTTGGAGTCCTGGCTCTTGGTGGCATTTCTGTTGATGAACAGAGTGGGGTCTTTTCCAGGTGTATTGGAGGCAGTTGGGTGACATTTGTGTAGCCCCTCTTCCTTTATTTTTTCCTCAAGAATATTTGAGATAAATCTACTGTTGCAGAACAAAGAATGAGGACTTGGAAGAGTTTGGAGTCTGTCAACATGTAGAATTCCCGTCACTTCTACTTCACGCACAAAAAGCTTTGCAGATACTTGACTTAAACATATGAAAAAAATTCAGAAATTTAGGACTTGGCACCAGTACAGAGATCCATATTGGTTCAGAGATCTTAATCTTTAACAAAATATTTAATTTTGCTTTCATTCACACCAATGTAAATCATAACGCCAGTGAAAGCTGTTGATTTTTTCCAGACTTATGCTTGTGTAACTGAGAGCAGGAGTTGCTTCATTAGGTTCGTTGAAGAGCGAAGGCTAGAGTACCCAGGTAACTGAGTGCTTATACTTAAAGAAGCGGATTATTTCCTTTATTGTATTCTCCTTCTAACAAAAAAAAAAAATCTAAGAGGGTTTTATTGTTTGGGTTTTTTTTTATTTTCTTAAGATTTGTAAGGGTTTGTACTCAGCCTTGCCTGCCTGTAGCCAGCCTCTGTGTGAGCTGTGTGCCATTGCCTGTGGCTTGTGCTGTGGAACTGACGCCCAAGTGGGTGATTCAGATGTCTAGACTTTGGCCCAGTTCCCTTTTTGTTCTGGCTGTCACTTTTTTTCCTTTGCTTGTGCCAAAATTATCCTCTGCATTGGGTATTGCCTCTCACGTCTCTAGGAAGGGTCACCCTGAGGCACCTCCTTGCAAGCTGGTACCACGCGTGGCGCGTGCCAAGTGCTGGAACAAGTCACAGAGAGGCTTGGGTGCACGGAACGAAGCAAGCCTGCAGCTGCTCTGCCCCTTCCTATTGGTCTGATCACTTACGAGTTCATAAGACCAGAGCCTGACGACTTTTTGTGCATCGATTTTTGGATTTATCCCTGTGTATATAAATAAAGGCAGTTATTTACTGAGGGAAGTGAATTCTTGCAGTATGTTCCTATTGCCTTTTTATAATAGCTCTTCTTGGCACTTTCCGGGCTCTTGCCACCCAGGAATTTTTGAATGGTTTATGTGTATAAATGTATTTAAGCATCAGCGCACTCCTGTGATACTCGGAGACCAGCGTGAGAAATGCAGTTACACTGCACTGCTACCTGTTTGTCTAGGTTTGGAAAATTACACTGTTTTCACCTTCCAAAAGATAGCATATCTAGGAAAGGGTAGGTAGCTTCACCGATATCATACACTGAATCACAGGAAAAGAACAAGGATATCTGTTTTATTGGCCTTTTTTGTTTCTTTTGCTTTTCTTTTAGTAATGAATGGATGACTGGGAGCATTCCCGCCCCTGCTTAGGACTGAAATGTGTGGGTTAGGTGCCGAGGAAGGTGGTCAGCATTTCATAGCTAGCTGTCTTTTTGCCGATCCAGTCCTCAAGAACTAAATTGGGTCCTCCTTTAGCAGAGAACCGTGCTTGCTGAGAAAAAGTGCTTTGCAGGATGAGGATACCTGTCTGTAACTGGTTAGAAATAATTCAGGAGGAAGGTGTAGAGAATATCTCCCCTTTCACCTGCTTCTCAGGTACAAAGTTTTTTTATGTTGTAGGATCTTAAATGTGCTTGTCAAAGATTTATCAAAATATCTCACGATATTGTGGTTAAAAAGTGCCTCTGACGCAGAACATTTTTACCAGTGGATGAAATTTAGGTGTATAGCCAACTGTGCAACGCAGACAGAACAAATCTAACAATCTCTTTGCAGGAACTGTGGGATGTTTCTATTTAGATGGATTTAGTTAGCTTATCAGCATGACTGAGGTGCTTCTGGAGCATCTGTTACAATAGTATATTGTGCCAATTCCTACTAAAACTTTGTCTTAAACATTCAAAACACTTTGAAGAATCACAGGCAAACTACTTGTGCTGGAAAACTTCCAGGATGATCAGTTCTGCATTCATGATCACACACACATCTCAGTAACAGAAGCATGTCCTCTCTTCAGACTTACTGTAGTTTCACAAGGACTAGAGGGAAATAAAACACCTACACACAAAATCCTTGTCTTTGCTATTTCCTATTTTACCTAGTGAAGCCTCTTTACTAAGAAAGTAATAAGCTTTTTCTTGCATTGATTATGACCATTAAATATACTGTAGTCTGAGAGAAACTGCAATTAGTAGAAAAATAATCCACTCTGAACACCATTTCAGTTTTTCTGCCTGCTCCCAACATTGGCTATGACCTGATGTCTCAGGTTACTTGTAAATCTATTAATTATGTGGTAACCTTTGAATGCTATAAATTAAGTTACTCAGTGCTTTATTAGTAGTGAAAGCATTGATGAATTAACCCTATGTGTTTATAGACATTATTCTGGGCAGTGGTTTCCCTCCTAGTTCTACAACGGTCTGATTTTTTTTTTTCCCCCCAAGCTTTAATTAGTTCTTAATTAAAACCTCTTAAAATGAACCCCTTAACTAATTATAGAGGTAATGTTTGTATCCCTTAAAATGTGAGGCACCTGTCAGGCTCCTTCCTAGCATGTGGGAAAGGAAGGAGGTGCAGCCCAAGTTTTCCAAGGAAGGAAAATGCAGATGAAATTAAGCTAAGAAAATCTGAAAATAAACATTGACGGTTCTGTAACAATGGTGCCTATAAACATGGGCGATTATCTTCCAAGAAAAGTGCTATAGGTCATGCTATTTGTTTCTTTTCAAAACAAGCAACAGGGAAGACAGATCTTCACTCTAGGAAACAAACTGCAGTTTAACTATGTGATTTCTTCCATTCATCGTTTTTTGTTTTGGTTGGGGTTTTTTTGTTTTGGTTTGGTTTTTTTTAAGTCCTGACAGCACACCTGGTGCTACGCATGACACAGTGTGACTTTGATCGCAGAAAGAGAAGACAGGATTTAAGAAAAACTATTACTCTTTTCCAAACCATAAAGGTTTTTATTTCCTTCAGGGGAATAACTTGCTTCCTTCAGTATACTTCTATTTATATCATTGGCACTTCTGTTCCTCTTGCCTTTGAGGTGCTTTTACAAGATATATGATGTAATAATCATAGAGTGCCAGGGCTGGACGCTGCAACCAGCTGGATGTGGATGGTGGCAAGGAGAAGCAGTCGGGATGAATAGCGGCTGTGTTGCTCTTTAGCCTGGTGTGCACTTGCCATGGAGTGCTGGTGGGGAAGGAGGTCACCCTGCCTGATAAATCCTTATCTGTAATTCTGTTGGAACGGAGGGGTTGGTGTCGCGTATCTCACTTTCCACAGTAAGTCTAGTAAAACTGTAGCTTAAACTAGACATCACTGAACGGACCTGTTTGCCTTGAGGAAGACATTCTAAACAACTTCTATTTAGCAGGACGAGTAGGGGGACTCCATTTTCAAGTAAAAGAGGGAGCACTTGTGAAATATTTTCATTTTTTGAGAGTTCGGTCTGTTTTCCATCTGTGTGCTCTTCTAAGGGCTGATAAAGGAGTCCTTACATGACAAGACTGAGCGAATCACCTTTCTGGTATGCAGGAGAGAAAATGAGGTAGCTACAGTCTGCTGAAAAATCAGTGCCGAGGGGTGTACAAGTCTGTTGTCATTGCCATGAGTAAGAGTTAGGCAGCTGACTGAAGTGCTTTTCAGGAAAAAATGCTTGAAATGCAGTGTTTTTCCCTATAAAGAGGAGAAGGAATACAGCTGTCTTTAAAGATTTATTAATCTTCCATTTCTCCTTGTATCTTGGAGGAATTCAGTCACAGATTATCTTAACATATGTAGTTGTCATATTGAAAAGATATCTATGGGGAAAATATTGGGATTTTTAATTTTATACTGTTTTTCTGATTATAGCCATTTACCAATACACTGTACTGTAAGCCAATAATTGAAAAGCATGGAAATAAGTATATTTTGTGGGTTTAAGTGAGGACTTTAACAATGTTCTGACTATGATATAATTGATGTGGTTGTGTAGCTGAAGTGTAACGCGGTGCATCTTATATTGAGAAAACATACTTGGCTGTTTCTCAGCCTGGTTAGCTGAAGGAAGTGAAGTTTTTAAGTCCTGAATAAATGTCCGTCCTGAGTATGCAAGTATTTGATGAAGCAAAGCCACATAAGATGCAGATAACAATGCCTCATTAGCGATCATTTGTTGTGGTTCAGGATTACTATTGCGGTCTGTTTCAGTTCACAAATTAGCATGCCAGTAGCCTTTTACCGCATTAATTTCATTTTTTTTCAGGGAGCAACAGCTGACTGATTGGGGTGGTCTCAAACCAGATGGCAAGAAACTTGGAGCCTGATTCTTATCTTGCTTACATAAGGAGAAACAAGAAATAGTGGTGTTTACATGAGTGAAACTTAGCGTAGAATAAAATCATTTCAGAGGGAGAATGAAAGCCATGATATTTTCCCCACTTCCCAGAAAGTCTTACGTAGTAAGACTTTCAAATCTATTCAATTTGAATTACATTCGAACTTATTTTAAATTTCTGAGCAATATTAATCTTTGAATGCTTCAGTTAACGTTCTGGGTCAAATCTGTGCTCGATGCAGCTCCACTGAAGTTGGTAGACTTACACTCCAGAATAAATTGGTTCCTAAATTTTAATTTGTTTTAAGCTTTCTAGCACATTGTGAAACAGATGCCCACAGAACTGATATGTCACATGTATTTATATTTTCTTTTAAAATGAATCTGACTTGTAATATAATCTGGATTTTAAGTGTATTGGTTTTGTCTTGTCTTCTGCTTTTTGTTCCATTCCTTTGTATAGTGGTATTTGTCCTAATGATAATTATGCTTTATGTGATTTCTCTGAAGGCACAAAGAGCTTCAAAAGCCATAATTAAGCTATGCAGCATCCTTATGAATCAAGCAAGTGTCATCAAAACCTTTTGGGGGATCAGTATATCTGGTCAAAACAAATATGGATTTTTTTTTTTTCTGGATTTTAAGATCTGGGAAATTTAATCATTATCTCAAAGTTGTAGCTGCTCTTCCAGATATGAACTAAGAGGATCCATAATTAAAGAAGTGCAGCAAAAATACTTTTTATGGATTATTTTTGCATCATCTTAGTATATTTTGTTCCTTTAAGGCATGTAAGTTGGTGAGATTCACCACTTAGTTGTGTTTCCAGCGTCTTGAGGTTAATTCCTGTAAAGTGTACAACAGTAACTGTGTTGAAAGAAGCTCATATAATGTCTCAGTGTTGTTTCAAGTGCCCAGCCACAGAGACAGGCAGAATTTGTGTACACCATCTTAGTTACAGTCAGTGCAGCACATCTGGATAATGTCAGGTTTTTGTGAATGATCAGCAAATCCCTTGAGTCAGGGAGAAGGTTGTTGTCTGGCTGTTGAGAAGAGTACAGGAAAAAAGTCAGGTACGAGTTTTCAATCCACTGAGTAGCTTCCCCACTGAACCTTTCTCCTTAAAGGCTTCTGTTGACCTGAACTTACCCTATATATGTTTTCTTTTTCTTTTACTTTTAGTAGGTAAGACAACTGTCTGGCCAATAACCTTGCTGTTTAAGAGTGACTTGGAAGATCATGGATATGTTATATTGACACTGAGTCAGCAGTCGTCTTGCTGTACACATGTCAGAATGACTGAGGCTTCGGCAGGCAGCCAAAAGCCATTTGTAGCATATTTCTTCACAGAGCTCTGCTGTAGTAAGAAAGAGTCGGTAGACTTTAATTGCCAGACTCCCAGTTTGTGAAATGTCTTTGGTATCTTTTGATTTTGGCCTTTCATAGTAATTTTTGCTCAGCTTTGTCTGCAAAATTCAATTATTGGTGATTTAATTAAGTGATAAAGGGATAGAGCAACATTGAGAGACTTAGTAAGAACACGGATACTGAAGCCTTGAGTAGGTTTGCTCTGAGCAGATGTAGTTTGCAGCGTGTAAAGAGAGCTCGTGCATGCCATAGCCATGTCAGGGCATCTGGTAGTACCTGGCAGAGACAGGGTTTTGCAGCACTCTCAGTAGAAAACAAGTATTCTGCTCATGCATATAGGCAGGTTTTAATGTTTTGTTTTGACCTACACGGGAAAGACAGAGATATACAGAAAAGTTCATCAAAAGCACTTGGATGGAGAAAGCCCTTGATGCAGAGCAAGCATCAAGCAAGAACCTGGCTCCTCCCACAGTCTAGGTAAGAGTCATAGCCTTAAATTATTCTGGAATAATTTAATTTACAAAAATAGTAGTAGGGAAAATCACCCCCAAAATGAAATGGTCCCAGCAAATTGTGCTCAGAAGACTGAAGATACTCTGCCCCTGCTTTCAAACTGCAGAGTGAGATTAACTTCCAATGAACTCAGGAATAATAACACACAACTTAAAATGATGTCAAATTCCATTTTGATTACAAAAAGACACCAGAAGGAAGTAATTTATTGTTCTATGCCAAAATGTGCAAAAGGTTAGGGTTAAAAAGACAAACTTGTGATTCTTGAATATTTGTGACTATGTGGTCTGATGCTGCATTTAATTACACCGTCACATAAATGCTTTTTTTTTTTAAGTGCCTCATTCATGGAACAGAATTGAGTGCGCAGTTAATTAGTGTATGTTGACTTTTCTTTCATCCTTTTTCAACATGTGGTTGAAGGGTTGAACTTACTACGTGTTATTGTTACCTGCTCTGAAGACCACGTTGTTCATTTCCTTCAGGTGCCTTTGTGTACTGTGTGTTGTTAGAATCTGGGGTGCTTTACCATAAACAGTTATGAGATAAATTGGGCTGTTTTGAAGCTTGAAGACGGGGAGACTATGGCATAGATATGAAAAGAAAGTATTCTGTAAAAAAAAAACCAAACAAACTAAATAAAAAAAAAAATCATAAATGAGCTGAGCTGTTTTAATTGAAACTTCCCCGCAAAAGTCCTGTGGCAGGAAAGTGACTGTTTGGAGGGAAACTTCCAATGGCAGTGTTTCCTAAAGTTAAAAGTGACTGAAAATAAGGTAATGTAAAGGAAGCATCTTTCTTAATATTAACAGAGCTGTAACCCTGCCTTATGACAGCAGCAGACCTGCTTGTTGATACTTTTAAGATAGACCATATTTCATTCAGCCTTTTCTTCCCTAACAATTTTATCTGTATGTTTTGTCTGAGAAAGAAGTTAGACTAACATAGGAATTGTATTTAAGAAAAAAAAAATATTTTTGACAATGCGGGGGTATGGCAGAGATGACTCATGAATCTCATGTGTCGACTTACGTAATACACAGTGAAGAGGAGACACTGTCAGGCCCTCTTCGATAGTGTGTCTTTACAATATGATTTTGGTGAGTGATCACTGTTGTATGCTATGCTGTACTAAGCTTTTAATGTGAATATGGGACAAAAGTTGATTGCATGGTCACGCTATGCTGTTCATAATATCTGTTGTATTTTGCCTCAAATCCCATCAGGCCTGTTGCCGCAATGCTTTTTCAGCTTTGAAGAGTGGGGATACCAAAAAACTATTGATACTGCTGTTCGAATTAAATGTGTAATATGCAGAAAAGCTAAACTAGTCCTAGCAACTACATCAAAATCTTTAACTTTCCTAGTGTTTTATGCTGGTGAGATGAACAGGGTGAAAGGTCTAAGCAGATACCACTTGGTCTGGGATCTCATCACTTAAACTCTGATAAATCCCTCCCAAGAAATGCGAGAGGGGTGGTACTGAATAAGATATCTTAGTGTTGTCCCATGTCCCAGAATACTTTTAGATATTGCTGGAGGTGCTATTGTCAAAGGTGTTTGCCCAGCAGAGCTCAAGAATAAATGCTTCAGTTCTACTCACAAAAACAGGGGCTGTTTACAGTTGTGCTGCAGCCAAGCCCTTGTTGGGTGAATCATTAGCACTGCAGATCACTTTCTCCTGACTTACAAAGACTTGCAGTGATTTCTTCTGTTAGGGTCTGTGGGGAGAAGATGTAAGCTGTTGGAATTAGCCCACACAGGCATGCCCCAAGTGAGTTCTTGAGGGCTTACAAGGGAATCTGTGGCAGAACAGTGAGTTGAACTTGGGCTTTCTGAGAAATAGGCTAGAGTCCTGTCCATAGAAAGAGCCTGTTTTTCCTCAGACTAATCTCTAGAGCTGGAGGAGACTTCTTTCTAGGTGTTTATTTTTGATTGCCAGTAGTAGAGAAATGCTAAAAATTAGAGCACACCCCTCTAACAGAATTTCTTCAAGCATTCAGTGACTGTGTGGCACATGCTGCTTCTGACTCACTGGCATCATTAGCAAAATGCATTATCAGAAAGTATTTGAGCCTCTTTCCTGAGCAGCTGAATAAACTGTTTTCTTGAGGCAAATATTGTTGTACTTGGTGGAAATCTTTATCACAGTTTAGTCTGGGGCTAAAAGATATTTCTTTGCCTTCCTTTCCTTTTCCCCTCACCCCGTCTGCTCCTATTCAGCTTCTTAGTAAAAGGTTTCAGTATAACAAGACGTGAGATAAGTTGTCCTTGGAAGCCAGAGTGTGTATGAGAGCAAAGGCAGATTTTTGCTGTCGGTCAGCACATAGCAGACCTAGTTTGCGAATCATTGATGAAAGGGCAAGGCATTTCAAACCCTTTGAAAATCTGGTTCCTACCCATAACCTATTTTTCCTCTATTTAAACAAGGTACTAGTTAATGGTCATTCTTATTTTTTGGCAAAAATATTTATTAATTTTTCCCTCATGTAGCCTTTCTGTGGATTTGATGAGAAAGTAGAAAAGAATATGGGAGAGCATTGTTTAGCAGCTATCTGTACAAGAGGATGCAGGATAGCTGGAAAGACTGGGGAAGTATGAAGCAGCAGGATCAACTGACTTTGGCAGTCCTTCACACCCGATGTATTCCAAATATACCATTTAGCCTGTCTCTAGCCAGCTTATCTGTCTCAACCGCTTACCCTGATAACCAAAGCCTCCTTGTAGAAGTGGACAGAGCAAACAGCCTATAAGATTTGGTGCTGTCTTTTGCTCACAGTGAACTTCATTTTCACCAGCTTTGCTCCCCTGAGGTTGAAGACGGACCTGGGTCTTCACAGTTGGAAATGAGTATCAGCTTGCTTTCCTAGAACAGTTGGATCTTCATTCAATAGGATTTCTTATTTCTCCAGAGACCCATATGCCTGAGAGCTCTATCTTCTCAATTAAACCACAGCCCCTCTCTTTTTCAATTTCCTGTGACTGCTGAAAGGTGATTTTTCTTGTACTTGTTACCATTTCTTTAGGGTTTTTTCTTTCTTCTTTTCTTTGTCATTATCTGTATTCCTAGTAGTATTTGTGTTAACAACTTGTTTGCAGGTATCTGGATAAGGATTTTCCAGGGCTGGAAGGATGGTTGTTTTTAAATCATTGCAAATTACCTGTGTTCTAGTTCATTCAATGACTGAGATTGCAATGGAGAGGAAAGAAGAGAGGAATAAACCCAGAGTGCAAGAGTGTGGAACGTGGGGAAGATTCCCACACCTGTTTTCTTAATTAGCACCAGTTACCTTTGTGATCTCCTGGATTTCCTCTGCTCAGAAAAGGGAGAGTACAAAATTGTCAGCAAAAGAGGCTCCAGGCCAGGAACTGTGCTCAGCCAAAATCCCTTCTGCAAGGAAGGTATTTTTGTCTCCTGTTTTGGTATTGCATCTCAGCAATCTTCAATAGCACAGTGTGGGTTTGTGTTCTTTTCACTGTTCTTGTTAGGCTTTTCCTATTTGATAGAAAATACTGCTGGTGTTTCGGTCTTGTCTTATCAATTGATCTTTAATCTAGCAAATTTTGACTAGATTAGGTCAGTGTTTTTGAGCATGTTGCAATTCTTTAGCTAAAAAAGAAAAAGGACATAGTGTGTCCCTGTTCATCACCCACCCCAATCCAAGCTCTTCAGGGTGGGTAGCGTCTGCGCATTTTGTTCAAAAGTCAGTCTTGGAGCCCTCCTCTGTACTTTCCCACTTGTCTGTGTCTGTTTGACAGGGAGTAGACGTTTTAATTGCCAGACTGTATTTGAGGGTTTTGCTTGCAGAGGTCTTCACAACTGCCTCCCCTGAAGAGTCTTTTGCAAAGGTTCTGCTGATGCTCAAGTAAAGCCATTTGCATTGTGGTCCTTCACAGGGGTGTAGGAGTGAGCGCTGAGCAGCTGAGCAGAACTAGTTTGATTGCAAATGACAGCAAATCTGTGACAACAGAGGAGCAGAGGCAGGAATGGGAATTACCCTGTGACTGCTGAGAGGACTTGGGAGGAAGGAGGGACCTGATAAAAGTCTGAGAACTGCTTACTACCGGTTCAATATTGCAGGAACCCAAATAATGTTGGCTGTTTCCTTTTCTTGCTCTGGGAATAATATGGACACCTATAGGTCCAGCTGCAGAATGAGAGACTACTCAGACAAATAACAGAAAATGCATGCCAGATAAAAGCAATTCAGAAGAGATATCTTCCCTTCTGACGAATTCTGTAATGTGAGTCTTATTTGTCCAGGATTACTTGCCACTGAGTAAGGGACAGGTACTGCAGGATGGGAGAACTTGATGAAGTTGCTTGCTTGATGTGTCATTAAAAAAGGGAGGGTGAAGAAGAAAACCAGACACTAAATTAAAAGGGCATAAATTTCTCCAATATATAATTTTTATTTATTAAAATATTATATGAAAAAACATTAGACAAATGGACAAAGCTTTGAGCTGTTGAAAGGATCAGACAAGTAGTTTCCGAATGAATATTATGAGTATCAGATCCAGCACAGTCATGACCACACCATATTACTCAAAACTTCACGGATTCTGAGTCAGGGAAACATTCTTTATTACTATGTTTACAGAGCTTCAGGAAAGTTAAGATGTTGATAATCTGTAAATATCAAATCCGTGTTCTGTTTGAATCCTGTTACTTTCATGTCTTTATTTTTTTAAGAGGTAGGACCCAAATATTAATTTTATTGAGAAAGAGTGAAAGTGAAAACGGGTTCCAGCCAGGTAGATCAGTCTTGGGGTGGGAACATGCTGTGCTGAATTGCCCACACAGTGCTGCCAACGTATATGAGTCATGAGTACCAATGCCACTTCCATTTATAGGTTCCTTAGGAACAGAGGCAGCTATACATGCCATTGAGTGGCAAATTTTTTTAAGAAGGTTTGGGCTGAAAATGTTGAGCTCCACAGAACCAATCAACACAAGGTGTCCAGAGTAATTCCCCTTTGCGAAATTACTGAAATGGTTGCCAAATGCGACTCCTGTTCTCCAGGAAAGTTGCAAGGCTTTGATAACTGCTTTTGTCCCCAGAACATTTAAGCCATCAGAAATGTTCATAAAAGACATTGAATGTGTCTTTTTGACATTGAAAATTAAATATTATGCTTTAGAAGAATATCCATATTTTGAAGTAAAAACTTCTTGAAACAAAATGTTTCTTATTTTCCTAAGAGAAAATTCCAAAATATTAAGAGCAAATTGAATCAGATTCACATTCTGAGAATGTACAGGCTAAAATGTTGCTTGGTTCCAGTTATTTCATCTATAAGGTATAAGCTGCTCATAGACTGAAAGACTAGGGTACCTTGAATTATCTGTATGTACTAGACATGGAGTGAGCTGTATAAGTTGTGAATAACTGTATAGTGTAACAGACTTTAACAGGTTCAGAACACCATATATAGTGCGCATATATTAATTTAATACTCATGCACATACTTTATATGCATATGTGCATATATGTATTAGGTAAATTAATTTACATGTCCAGACACACGAGGTATTTATTGAGAAACCCAGGTTCTGAAGGAATAGGAGTGCCAGATTCCTCTTCCAATATCTTACAGAAAGAATGGGCTTCGTGGCCTCCATAATCCAAGTTGCTAAATATCCACTGTATACAAGGCCTTTGTGCCTGAAATAATTATCAGGCTCTTTGCTGGAATATTTGTTGATTCTATTGTTTCTGTTTAAAAGAATATTTTCCCTACTCTTTATTCCATGCTAAAAAAGAATTTAGGGAATATTACTGTTCATACATATATACATGTGTGCATATATATGTGTGTGTATATTTTTACAGCTATAGCTACACCTAGGACAGTCTCTCAACATTGAAATTTATAACTTCTCAAGCGAGGAAGTTTCTGGCATCCAGATGGTAGCACTACCCTGGCAGAGCACACACATAATGTCAGATATTTAAGTCCTATGAATGTAGTTCAGGTTGGGAGCTTGAAATTATCACCCGTGTCCTATATGAATGTCTTAACCTTGAGGCAATTTGGGGTGTTACAATTTCAGTCTCTCTTGTGAACACAGTTCTGCTTTATGTAAGTAATTAAAATACTAATTGAATCTGGATCTTTCACAACTTGAGATGAGTCCCATAACCAGTGGGCTTAGAAAAACAGCCTTGTTAGCCCTTTGAATGTGTAATTAGTTATACAAGATGAGGTTACTCCAGTAGAATAATTGAGAGCAGCTCACCTGAGAATAGCAGAGAACCTGGTAATTAGTGCACTTACCTAGGTTGTAGCAGATCCACTCATATCTCCAGTATGACTTAGCCTGGGCTGGGACTTGAGTTATGGCATCTCGGACCTCCAGTGAGGTTGTGATTGTTAGATTGTGGATGGTTTCAGAGAAAGTTTGTCTAGGTATTCATAAGAATCATGTCTCAGAACAAGAGAAAAAGAAATCATTAACATTTTTTTTTTTTTTTGTAGCAGAAGATAAGAGTTTCCTGTCACATAGCTCTATCAGAGGTAACTGCACAAGAAATTAAAGAACTTAAAAAAAAAAGTCTCTACCAGTAAATTAGTAAATGACTCCTAAAATCATTAGTTTGTTAATATTATGATTTATGTTAATACATAGTAAAAGTTACCCTTGCTGATAGGAAAAGCAGACAACGGGAAACATGATGTTTGCGTTGGCCTGTATTTGTGTCTTGATTTTTCCAAGTGTTTACACATTTTTCTTTCTCCTGACATCAGAGTTATGGAAAAGCCTTAGCACTGTGTTTATAATAGATTCTGCATACTGAACAGCAGTTCCTTTGGGAAAACAAAACTCGAATATCTAGGAAATGTTGCAACCTATCTGCCTTTAATAGGATATGACAGGCTTCCTCCTTGCACAGTACGTGGTGTCTGCCTGCGTGCCTGCTGGCACTCTCCGCAGACAGGTCCCAGACACTTCTGATACGGGCTGTTCCCTTCCAAATGTTCTCTACCCACCAGGACGGATCAGCAAAGAATACTGGCGAGACATTGTGGACTAGCTTGTGCTGCCCAAATTCTTGACTCTATTTGTTCCTCGGAGTGAATGGAGAGCTTCTCTCCAAAATGGGATGGAACTGCGTACAGCACACGTGCTGACAGCCTGAGCTCCAAACTGTATTAACCCCTTACTGTATTTTGAGCAGAACACATCTTCACAGAAAATCTTTTTGTCCTTTCTAAAGGCTCACTGTTTGTGTACGACCAAATAATTTGTGTCACGTCTTAGAAAATAAGAGGTTCCCACAGTTAATTCCGGGCTTTGGCATTTGGTAGATTATATAACCGCACTCATGCGAAATTGTGCTTTAGCAGTCCAATACTTACTTTAAATTGCTGAATCTGTCTATAAAATTGATATGTTCCGTTACCTGCTTTGGTTGTCTGTGAATAGGTTTGCTTTAGAGTTTGTATGAGGGCATGGGCGTACTGAGACAGAGTTACGTTTCCGTCACAACGTATTGCGTATTGAGTCTGCAAATCAAAATGGTTCCTGTCCTTAACTGCAAACTTTCTGGGCTCTGGAGCCTCTGTTTTTTTAATGAAAATTCCATTGTGTTGCCTGGTGCCAGTGAATCATCCTAAAATAAGCTCTGTTTCTCTCACCTAAGCAAGCCTGGGATGCTGTGCCAGAGTTGGCGGGAGCAGCCCTCTGACTACAGTAGAGAAACAGTAGATGGCTCCTTCTGCGACAGACCCTTTTTATTCTTTTTGGCATTCAGAGACAGACATTACTGAAGAAGCCTTGTTCGGCTTAACTGCTCTATCTGATGTTCAGTAATGGGAAGCACTAAAGTGAAGCCTAGAACCGCTACCACGGGTGGATTGATATTCAGTGGTAAGGTAAATTATTCTCTTATTTTTATTCTAACTCCAAGCTGTCTGGTGCCCTGTGCGCCAACATCCTCATTTGAGATGTTTTGAAGTTTTGGATGGGAGCTGTTTCTACTCCCGCGCCTTTGGGCCACTCAGGACCAAACAGTTTCTCTAATGTCCTGGCCCATAATTTCGTCTTGACGTCAGTTTAACTGGAGATCTGCCTCTCATTCTGTGTTACTATTCTAGCTCTCTTTTTTGCCTTCCGTCAGTCTTCAGGTTATCGCTTGATATTAGAGTCATATCAGTGGCATTCTTAAAGTATGTGCTAATGATGTCTGTCACTTTCTTCGTGTTAGTCTTTAATATTTTATGTTTGCATGCTCAGCCTATGATACCTGACGCTGTATTTCTGTCCAAGGGTTTCTGGAAGTCTCCCATAAGGTCTTTTAAATGAGTTGATGTCTTTTCTCAAATGCTGTTGTGGAGTTCTGTGAGACTGCTCTGGGCAAGAACAGAGAACAGACCTAATAACGCAACTGAAAATTTGTATTTAATATCAATTTTGATTCCTGTTTCTGTTTTATTCTCCTCCCCAAACTTTTACAAGTTTATAAAAGCCACTTCCTACCTTGGTTTTCATTGCTTGAATTCTAGGCCAGTTTAATCATCATCATATATTCCACTCCCTAACAAGGTAAAATGACATAAATTTATTGATATTCCTCTGTCTGCTGTGGGGTTGCTTTGGAATAATTAATAGCCGTGGTTTTGGCCTTCCCTGTCAATAAAGTGACCAATACGTTTTGCTTTGTCTGCTAATAACTGGTCCATCCAAATGTACCATCTCTCCATGAAAATTCTCCGTTGATCACTGCAGCTAATTTTGTTGCACCCTATTCATGACCAGTATTAACAATAACAGGAACATTATACATTCTGGTCTTATTCTAGTCATAATTGCAAACAACTGGACTTTCTGACAGCACAATTGCTATCAAAAGCTTTTTGGAAATCTCTAATCTTTTTCATGAATGGTGCTTGTCACTTCCCATTAGTTCTATAAAATGAGAACAGCCACTTGACACCCATGGCTTAAAATCTGCTTGATTCTTTCTGGTCTGGAAACCTACTAGTTTCTTGATAGGTTGCAGAAGGAAATTCCTCTGGATTTTTATTTCTCTCCCTCCCTGGTGTTGACAATAAATAGAGGTTTTTGCTAGACGTTGAGGCTGAGGATGCTACTGTCATCTGAAACGCATGCTCTGAATCTTTCTTCAGTTGCATTGGTGTCTTTTGTACTTTCCGTATTCTTTTTAAAAGTGTGACAGATGACTAATGGAGTATTTGCCACTTGTTTAACAAATGGTCTCTAACCAATTTTCCCTTTTTGTATTTTACTCTATTTTGTAATTTTTGACACTTTGAAGCTTTTAAATCAATGTCAGACTGTCAGAAGATCTTTATCACCAAATCTTGTCCATCTTTTCGGCTTGATCTGTTTAAGACAATGTAGGAATATCTTGAATGTTGCTTTTTCTTTGTACTTGGTCTTCACTGAGAATCTTTCTGCTTGTATGTTGGGCAGGACTGCTGATACTGCTTTAAAAAACATCTATTGGCTGTTTAGTCTCCTTTGAATTCATTTTAGTCTTTCAATCTGTATCTGTCTAGATTTTCTGTCACTTGTTTTTTCTCCTAGCTTCTTATCATCCAGTCTTTTGCTTTCTTTTTCTCACTGCTAACAAAGTAACATCAGAAACTTATTCCTTCCTTTTTCATTTAATTCTGTTTGGAAAAATCTTTCTCCTTCTCTAGCTGTACTATGTAATAATTGTAATTATCACAAGATGCCTAAGTCTTCAAGGTAGTTTTTTACCTTTCAGGCTTTCAGTTATGAACTGTTAACTTGAAGCCATTTTTTGAGATACTCATCTTTGATTTTCACTTTAGTCATATCAAAGTTATTGTTGTAGCCTATATTTTCCTGTTTATGTGTGTAAATATTTGCTGAAGAATTGTAAAATTTACTTTGAATTAAGTCATTTATATATAAAGTTGTACATTAATTACAATATTACTTTTTGTTTTCCTGCAAGAAAATAGGGGTAGACTTGTGGATTTTCCTTGTGGAAACCACATAGTTCTCTGTGCAAAAAATATTCTGATAACCAAATTAAAGGCAGCTTGAATTTAGAATATCTGTACCACCTCAGAGGTACCAGCTCTGTCATCACGGGGTAAATAGGCTTCATGTGTTGGTGATGGTTAAATGCATTTCAACTATTTTATAAAGTGAATTCCTTAAATATTCCACTGATAAGCATTTGGAAAAAAAAACCTGTTTCCTCAGTGGTGTGCTGGAAAGATTTTGTTCACGCCATGTAACTGAATGTTAGTTTAAACTGTTTGGCCAGGGAGTGTGTGCATACTGCAGTTCTCATATGTCATTAAAAAATTCAGTTAGTTCTTTGCTTTTCCTGGCAACATTACCAGTGATTTAAGATGCTTAATATCACATTAAGGCAACTGACTTCTGTGCCTCCGTGATACCCAGTATCCAATTTCTCTGCAAGGTATTTGCAAGGATAGACATCCCTGTTTTGGCGACAAGGCAAGGTCAGAGCATTCTTATGCTCCAGCACCCATTAAAGTCCATGCAAGGATGCTTAGTTATTTTAGTGAGAGACCTGTTTTGGAAATCAATTAACTGCGGTCGCCTCATCTCACCAACCTGCCAATGCCACCCCCTCCCCATCTCCCACCCCCTCAGTTCACTGCGTGAGAGAAAAATAGTAAAAATGAACACTGCCTCTCTACTGCAAAATGTAGTAGCTTGTCCCTTTCATGTGTGCCTTTCCAGCATACCTGAGTCTTGCCTGCATTACAGGTTTTGTTTGTTTTTTTTTTTAATACAAAAGGTGTACCACTATCACTAGCAGTTCACCTGCAGTGGCCGTGATGGTGGGATGCTGAGTGTGCACAGCCCTCAACTTCCTGCAGCCACTTGCAGTGATAGATCAGCTTAGCCAGCTCACAGCAATTCACTGTTTTTTGAGAACAGCTGCCAGAGCTAACAAGCCTCGACTGCTGCTCCTGACAGTCTGGATACATATAGTGCTGCGCTGCCGTTAGCTGCAGCGAGGATGCCTTTGTATAGATAAGACTGTATGTGGGTCAATTTTGAGTGCTCAAAATCCAATTAAGACTGAGGGTTTTAAATTTGCCCTTCAGCTGCCTTGAGGGCAAAATAATCTCATTTTTGTAAAGAAAACTGTCATTAAAAACGTTTGTCTTGGTGTTTTAAGTGAAATAGGTATTTTCAGTACAGAAGCAAACTGTACCTTCCTCCATCCTACTCATAAGCAAAAACCACTGTCAGTGCAACATTGTGGTGTTTGCATACTGTTTGTAGAAAACACGCTTACTTGGTGGCACTGTGAGCAATTTAAAAAAAACCCCAACAACCAACCCAAAACAAACAAACAAAAACCCTCAAACCCCCAGAGCAAAAAAACACAGCCGATTTGATGGTAAACATTTTGGTATGGATTTTATCTATCCAGATTGCTCAGGTGGTCTCAACACAGATTTAGTACACACATAGAAGGAAGACAATTGAAAAACATATGTATTTACTGTCTTGCTCTATGTTTTATTATTGCTATCCCTAAACACATAACCCTTAGTGCATTTAACGTTTTTGTATTTTCTTATTACGTATGTGTCCACAGTGTGGTGAATGTGAATGCTTAGCAAATGGCCATAGTAATGCAGTATACTCCAGCATTAATTTGCCTTTTGGCCTTTTGAAAGCCTCCTGATATGGTTGGTACTCAGGTTATGAGAATTTCTCCATCAGAGACAAACTGGAGCAGCCAGGCAACACGAAAGCTTTCCCCTTCTCCATGGGTGAATATCGTTATAGTCCAGCAATGTTAAGTTTCAGTTTGCTCATGTAAAAAAGACACTTAGGGCTCTGGTTTGCTGCTATTAGAATTGTTCATAACTGGATTCAGAAACCTGGTTTATTAAAAAACCCATTATAGAAGGGGGGGGGAGTTAGATCTCCATTTTGACTTTGTGTATAAAAGCTGCCTAGCAAGTGCCCCGTGTACCAGCTACCACAGATAACTGAAATGTCCCGGGTATGAATTCAGTAAGGGGTGTGATGGCATTGGCATCTGCAGCATTTCCTACACTTCATGTTAGGTGAATGGCAAATGTCACAGCAACATGGCGGACTTCTCCACGCCAAAGTGCTCACTGTATTGACTATGAGTGTTTATTTCCAGAGAGGCGGTGTTTCTTAGCTTGTCTCTCCGCTGCCTCTCCCCCACGCACAATGTCATCTTACAGTTTCTCCCATCAAGCCTGTACGCTGTCGGTATTGCTCTGATTCTGCACACTGAGGTCCAGGCAGCGTAAAGGTTGGGGAAAGCCTCGTCCTGAACCTGGGATGAACTCTTCTTGGCCTAGTTTAGATAAGCAAAGCTGGTTCTCTTGTGCTCTACAGCAGACAGCACAGTAAAATCTTGATCCGTGGTTAGGAATGCCAGGTGCTATGTAACACAAACAGTCAAGAATATTCAGATTTCAGGCAGGATTAAATCTCAGCTATACAGATAATGGCTTTCCTTTCCACACTGGAAGTTAATGCTCATCCAGTTCAACTGGTGACCAGGTGATGGCTAAAATGAGGAAAAAACCTCTGATGAGACAAGACATTGGGAAGAACTGAGAAATTGTATGGAACACTGATTCTAAGATCAATTTGTTCTTTTCTTTTTTTTTTTCCAGCAGTTAGCAGGATT